>VDFB02000017.1:96337426-96408561 GCA_007258455.2 Sequoia sempervirens | reverse complement strand
TGCAAAAGGTGGTTGCTTTATCCACCACAAAGGCAGAGTATATTGTTGCAATAGAGGCGGAAAAGGAGATGATATGGCTGCAACTTTTCATGGATGAGTTGGGAAAACAACATGCTAGAAATTACTTGTTTACAGATAGCCAGAGTGCTATACATCTTGCAAAGAATGTTGCCTTGCATTCTTAAAAAAAACACATACAATTGAGATATCATTTCATTCGGTCGATGTTGGAGGATGGAAATGTCAAGCTGGACAAGATACATACAGATTTCAATCCAGCGGATATGTTTACGAAGGCGGTGACAAGGGAGAAGCTAAGCTCCTCTTTAGCTTCAGTTGGCCTTCAAGGTTGAATTCAAGTATAACAGAGCAGCAAGGTCCAAGGTACTTATTTCCAATGGGAGTTGTAATTGCAGTAGTGTCGTCTAGGATCAGTCTCCAAGTGGGAGATTGTGTTGGTGTGGAGCCTGATCAGTCTCTAAGTGGGAGATTGTTGGTATGTGGTGACTGATCATGCTATACTGTATAGCCCATGGTATACTGTACACCCTGGCATGTATCCTTTTTCGCGTCATCACTGAAAAAAGGAAAAAAATCAACGAAAAAAGAAAAATACGACTTTGTAGAACCCAAAATATGGAAGCTTCTAAGCTTGTTAAAAAGGGGGTTCAAATGGGTGTTACAGTATGATGAAAAACACGATTATTCGCAAGATTTTAATAAGTTTTGCACTAGATAATAAAATCATTGGATGGCTACGGTTTGGTGGATGTAGCCCAAATTGGGTGAACCACGTTAAATTCTCTGTGTTATAATTTATTCTATGTGTGTTTTAGTTTCTTTGTTTATTAATTAAATCTACATTTAATTGTTAGATATCTTCCATTTCTAACCCTAACACCCTTAACATAGTAAACATCACCAGTATTATGCTTCCTATGACCATAATCATAGTGTTAACTAAACATGCTAGATCCAAACAAATTTAAATCCTATTTAATTACCTAAGTCATGATCCCAATAATATATTCAATATCAACAAAAAAAAAGTCATTAAAACTATCATGCTAAAACATGAAAGCTCGACAAACATATATTCTAAGACATTGAATCTTATCCTATTGGGGGAGTGGTGTCGCATTGATGTAGAATTGCAACCCTTTCCCAATCCCTTGGATAATATGAGCCTTTCTGATCGATTTTATTAATTAAAATTGATGGAAACTAATGAAAAGGATGAACAAAAACATGATAAAAAATAGATTAACATGATAAAATCTAAGATGTTTGATGTAAGTGTATGCAAATCTATGCTAAAAGTGTACAAGATTCAAAGATGCAAGCCCTAGATTCCAAAATATACTAAATGAATGCAAACTAAGTTATCATTGAAGCCATTGATGGATGCTAAGCTAACAATGCATGAAAATTAATCTAAAATGCTATCAAATGTAAAACATGAGTGAAAATGGGTGTGATTTTCAATAGCATAAGTTTTCTATCAAAAGATGGATCCATTTGTCTCTAAATAATGATCAATTTATAAGAAAGAAAATGAAAAATCAATGGCTCAGATCGATTTAATCAATCAATGGTCAATAATGAAGTGTGAGCACATGGATCAAAGATTCTTATCAATGGATGAGAATCAAAGATCATATGGATCAAGAAAAGATCAAGGGTTGAGTTATTTCAAAAAACACACTTTGTAACAAATTTGAAAGTTTGTTTGAAAGAAATTATTCCAATTATGGAGCCAAATAGGAAAATATTCTTTTGGAATATTCCCTATTCAAGTGGATGGAGGGAAATTTTTAATTTAGTTAATCAAAACTAAATTTCAATGTGCAAGATGACGAATAATATGATATTCATTAAATAATTGATTTAATGAAAAGGAGAATGCAATATGACATTTAATTAAATAGTTTAAAATTATTTAATTAAATAAGAGGATTTAGGGTTTATATTAAATAATTTAATTTATTCAATTTAATAGGGTGAAATGTTAGTGTGAGAGAGGTGAAATAACCCAATTAGGTCAATTACATTAATAGATGAAATGGGGCATTTAATTAAATAATTAGGCTTATTTAATTAAACAAGAGAAAAGAAGATGGGTTTCAGGACGAAACAATTTTAATATGTCAAATATTGAAGTGTGTATATCATTCAAGACATGTTTAAGTGTATACATTTTTCCCCTCTTTGAAGTGAAGTACCTATTACGTTGGTTCAAAGACACTCTTTTCAAATTAAAATTGTTGCTTAGATAAAAAAAATTTAAAAGAAAATTTTATTTTTTGGATGCCCCACTATTGCCCTAATGGAAGGAATAAGTTGGTTCCCTACCCCCTCAAGAGATCGGGTGGAAATTTTGAATTTTGGGTTGATCTCTCAAAAAAAGATGAAAAATTGATTCAGTTCAAAGAGGACAAAATATACTTCTTAGAATGCTCATATGTTTGATATAGATAGATTTGATGATGTATAGAAAGTCATCGGCCATGGGTAGCCTCATGTATATTTTGATATATCACACATATACGATACTTGGATAGAAATGTTAGGAAAGATAAAAGAATAAGATGAATGGATTTGACCATTGATTTTGAGATTGATTCAAAAGTCCAACAATTCTATGATTCTTCGAGACTTTATTAGATTATTGTGATAAAAGTGATGATTTGCTCATATCTTGGGATTGGGACTCTGTGTCATTCCTTCTGTTCGATATAACACATAGACATGATGCATCAAGGTATTGAAAAATAGGATGGTGTGTTGCAAGTATGAGAAATTTTGGTGGTGTTGTCATTAATGTTGTCATTGATGTCAACACAATTCAGTATGTTGCAGATTGTGCATGTATATTTGATATGTTGAGATGTTGTGAGTACATGGAGCTATCTTTATGATGTTGTAGATGTGCTAAAATGATGGGTTTCCAAGTGCTTTTGAGAAAATTAATAAAGAATGAAGTTAAAGTTATGTATGTGTTCAGAATGTGCTTCAGTATGTGCTCTATGTTTCTCTTGTGTTGATACTATGCTTGTGCAGATCTGAAGAGTTGTTGTTGATAATCTGATGGTGATATATACTAATCTGTAGCTTTTGGTTTGATGGAGTGTGAAATTTGTGTTCATTGGTGTGTGAACTATTCTAGCAAAGTTAGTTATCTGTAGATTGGGAGAAATGTTTTTGCTCCGCAGTCCTCCTCTATTTTGTTTCAAATCTTGTGGATCTGGAATGTGTCATATAATGTGTTCTCTGGGTTCTAGAAAAGATGCTTGTGGTTTGGTGATCCAGAAGTTGAGTTTCAGAGTTGTCCTTTGTGCTTGCATAGTCCGAATTGACTGATTGAAGGAGTTCGATGTTCAAAGGTAGTTACACTTACTGCAGATGTATCTAAAGGAACCTGAGATGTGTTCTTGTGCATAATGAAGTGTTTCATGTCATCCATGTGTTATCTTCTTGTTGGAAAGCATGTACATCAATGTTTATTTGTGTTTTCATTAGGTTTGGCCGACCTAGTGTTTACACTTCATATGAAGAATAAAATTTAACTAAGGAAGTGTTTGGTTGATCCGATACATTATTTTTGGTCTTGGTTAATTGTTTTATTGGTCCACTCCCATTCCTTTCCACCACGGGAATGTTGAGTTTCCAACCTAATTTGAATTTATGAAATGAAGCTTATGTGGCCAACCTTAGAGAAAGTTTCTAAGGTTCAAGATGGTATATATGCAAGTCAAGTTGCGACGAATTGCATGATGCAAAGTAATGAAGTAAGCCACAAATAAAGAGCAGAAGTGTGCGAAAGTAAGTTGAGGCAGCAGTACTTCATTGTGTTAGATTCTTGAAGGTAGTGAGCTGAAGGTTTCTGCAATCTTCTGATCAAGGCTGCAGATGTGTGTAATTGTTGTGGCAGATATTTTGTTTTCTTTTATATCAGTAGGCAGTGAGCCTCCCTATTGGATAGTGAGTCCTTTATGTAGGAAGTGGGCCTTTGTATCTAGATGGTGAGTCCTCTTCTAGGCAGTAAGCCCTTGGAAATGATCCTTTGTATTTGGTTTTGTAATCTCTTTATATTGTGATTTAATCCTCACCATGGTTTTCCCCTTATTGGGTTTTCCACATAAATCCACTATTCATTGTGTTGATTTTACTTTTTGTTATCTGCATTTCATGTTCATAATTAATAACAAAATGGTGTGGTTGTGAAATTGATAAGTGTTGAAGTTTTGAGTTTAAATTTGGTGACAACTGATCCCCCCCTTAGTTATCCTACGATTTTTAACAATTGGTATCAGAGTTTTGGTTCCTTGGTGTAGAGCTTAACCTCTTAAGGAAGATTTGATGATGCATAAGTTGATAATCCCTATGTTCAATGGATCTAATTACAGTGACTGGAAAGTGCAAATGAGAGGATATATTATCTCTTTTGGTTGCAAGACCTGGAAGGCTGTTGAGACGAATTATATAGCTCCGATAGGTGGTCTTACCACTGCAGACGAGGTTTCTAATTATGAGGAGAATGAGAAGGTGAGGTATGCTATTTTTAGTGCACTATCTAAAATTGAGTGAACTAAGGTTCTTTCTTTCGGAACTGCTCATGAAGTTTGGAATAAGTTGGAAGATCTTTATGAAGGAAATGACAGAGTGAAATTGACAAAGAAGTTGATGGAAAAGCACAGATATGAGAATTTTAAAATGGAAGAAGGTGAAGATTTTGCAAGCTATTTCCAGAGGGTTGAACTTGTAGCAAATGATGTTAGGAATCAAGGGGGTAAACTAACTGATGAAGATATAATTGAGAAGATCCTAATAACCCTACCAGATTGTTACAGTGATAAGATCTCAATTATTGAAGAAATGTATGATCCGAAGAAATACACTAAAGAAGAGCTATTTGGCACCTTGACTGCAATTAAGATGAGAAAATTTAGAAATGAGAAAAAGACAGAGATAGCATTTAAAGTAACAAAGACTGAAGATGATCTGGATAGTGATGGTTCTAATGAGTTGGAAGTGAATTTTACCAGGAAGTTGAAGGAAGGTACCGGTAAATATAAAGGTATGTTTCCCTTTAAATGTTTTAGTTATGGTAATATTGGTCATTATGCTTCAAGATGTTGCAATAGAGCTATACATAAGAAGAACAAGGATCACAAAGATAAGGATAGAAAGGATAAGAAATATAAGAATTTGTATTATGTTAAAGAAGAAGTTAGAATCTTTGATGATGAATCTGATTGTGAGGGTGATGATAGTGAATGCTTGTTTTTAGCTTTGGAGAATAAATCTGTGTTTTCTAACCCTGGAAAATGTGCAAGAAAGAATGCTTTGGAGAACAAAAAGAGTGATATGGAAGGTACTTTGGTCACTCCTTTCATACTATACAAGATGAAGACTACTGGGTGATTGATAGTGGATGCTCTAATCACATGATCGGAGATAAAAGTAAGTTTACTAAACTTAAAAAGTATGATGGTAGTTTGGTCATGTTTGGTGATGATTCATGAGCAAAGATTGTTGGAAAAGGTTCAATTAGTTTTGATGGAATTCATAGCATGATAATGTATATTATGTAAAGGGTTTAAGGAATAACCTTTTGACTGTTGGACAAATGTGTAGCAATGGTTTTAAACTTTTGTTTCAGAATAATACCTGCAAAATCAGAAAAGGATTTGGAGATATGGTTGCTACTGGAAGAACTCATGGAAACATCTATCAACTTAAGGGAAATGATGGTCAGTGTCATGTATCTCAAGTCAATGAAAGTTGATTGTGGCACTAGAGGATGGAACATGTAAAGTAACGAAGTAAGCCACAAATAAAAGAGCAGAAGTGTGTGAAAGTGAGTTGAGGCAATAGTACTTCATTGTGTTAGATTCCTGAAGGTAGTGAGTTGAAGGTTTCTGATAAAGGCTGCAGATGTGTGTAAATTGTTGTGGTGGATATTTTGTTTTCTTTTGTATCAGTACGTAGTGAACCTCCCTATTGGACAGTGAGTCCTTTCTGTAGGCAGTAAGCCTTTGTATCCCGGATAGTGAGTACTCTTCTGGGTAGTGAGCCTTTGTATTCAGTTTTGCAATCTCTATATTGTGAATTAATCCTCACCATGGTTTTTCCCTTATTGGGTTTTCCACATAAATCTGGTGTTCATTGTGTTGATTTTACTTTTTTTTATCTTCATTTCATGTTCATAATTAATAACAGAATGGTGTGGTTATGAAATTGATAAGTGTTGAAGTTTTGAGTTTAAATTTGGTGACAACTGATTTCCCCCCCTCTCAGTTGTACTGCACTTTTTAACATGGCATTGTATCTAGTGTGGACTTTGACTCTGCAAACAGATAGGATAATCCTTGTTCACACCTTGACATATGAAAACCTCATTGGAATGTATTTTAGAAGTTTAGAATATGTTGGACCAAAGAAGGTGCAATAGTCAACAATCTACTTCAAACGACCTCCCTACACATAACTAAGCAAGTTTGTGCCAAGATTATTTTACAAGAATACCCACAAGCATAGAAAAAAAAATATAATAATCAATGCCCCATTCCTTTCTATCTAAATAATTTCGATAGACACCATCAAGAGGTCCTCAGAATGGGTCAATAAGATAAATCATAAGACAAGATAAAAAACAAATAGTCAATGTTATCTATATCTCTTATCAAAGGGTGTGATGTGTTTTGAAAATAAATATCCAAAATGATTTCCAATGATAATGCTCATTGTAGGAAGGATGCATCCTAGGACTTATTATCAGATGTTGGCGGGTTGATAAGTTGCTTGAAAGGCTGTTGATATAAGGTTTAATTGACATATTTGATAATGATCAAGGGTTTGATTTTTTGTGTTTAAAGGTTCTACTTTTTCTGATTGTTGTACTTTTTTTTTGTTTGTGTTGCTAAAGATTAAGGGTGACAATTGATTTATTATGAATGGAAGTTTATTACAAGTGAAAGGAAAATGAGATGGATGGTTTTAGGATTTTTTGGAATATTTCAATGTTTTTTGTATTTTTAAATGGTTTGAGGTTGTTTTTGGTCTTTTTTGAAAGTTTATGTGAATGTTTTGGTTTTCGAGTTATTTGAGGCTATTTGGAATTTTTAGTTTTTCAAATGTTTTTGTTTTTTTTCTAATTTTTCAAATGTTTTTGTATTTTCTAAGTTTTGACCAAGAACCTAACCTAAAATACTATCCTAGGGGCCTCGGGGGCTTATCAAAGATGATCCTTGCCTACGTTATACATATAGAGACCATGTAGTTCAATTGACTTTGGCTTATTGTTGATGAGAGATAAATAGTTTGATGTATTGTCAGTTTATTATGATGGACTGCTAACCTAAAGTGTCTTAGGGGCACATCAATGATGGCCTTTCCTACGTTCAAGCTCAGAGACAACACAATTCGACTTGTTTTTGCTTTGGATTTTTGATGTTTTGACATGTTTAGGGATTTTTGATGTGTTTTGGATGTTTTTGGGGTTTTTGACTTAACAATTTTTTAATGTTTTTGGATTTTAGCTATACAGGATTTTGATGTTTTTGGATTTTCTAATTTTGTAAGTGTTTTTATATTTTTATGGGGTTTTTAAATGTTTTGGATTTTTCATGCAATTTTGAGATAAATGATACCTAGATCACAATGTTGATATCATGGTATGAGATATACAACATGTATCAAGAGTTATTTGAAAACAAGAGTGCAATAACCTGCCCCCAACATCTAGCAATGCTTCATAGTTTAATGGAGCAAACAAGATAAGTAATGTATATGTGAAGAGTTCAACAATTTTTTATCATGCTAGATATAGGCTACTGGACTTCATGAGACAAAATGGTAAAGAGCATATCAAAAGTTTTTCATGAGTAGAGTTGAACTATACACTGAATATTTATCAAGATCAAGATAAATAGGAATATCTAGATAAATCTAGATTGGATGGATGGAGGGAACATTGGATTTATCATGACAAGGATGAGATGTTTCTGTCTAAGAAGGATTATATAGATGCTCAATTCTACTCATGATGCTTGTTTTCTAGGTTTTTATCATAGTACTTTCCTAAAGCGCCACCGTAGTGGTTTTCACTAGAAGACGATTTTTATTTTTTATTATTTTCTTGATTTTTTAATTTTTCAAAATTTTTACCCTCATGTTGAACCACCTAGTGGTATTGATTTTGAGGCCACTATCATAGCGTTCCAACGATATCCTACTTGAAGAAGCTGCTTTGCTAAGACATGAGAACTTGAATGCAAATTATGAGAACTTTGATCTTCCTTTCTGGTACCAGAATTAACCTTGTCTATGTGCATGCATCATGATATGGTGCCATTAGAATCCTTATTGTGAAGGGTAGCTACCAAAACACGGTCAATGCGAGAATTGGATATCATGAATGGAGTGTATGGAATTATGTATGAAGGAATATGAGATGGATTGGTCGATGGTTTGGAACCTTTAACTCTCCAAACTTGGGAAGATGAGCAATGATGGGTGGGAATGGAGGTTTTCATGGAATTAGGACCAACCACTGGATATACTTCATTCCTTTCTTGAGAACTATTCTTTTGTATTTAAGGATGCTTTTTATGGATACATTTCCCTTTTTTATTTTTCCCTATAGTTTCTTTAACTAATGGAGTTTTGGAGGGATGACTTTTTTATTTTTCTTTGGTATCCATTTGTATTTACTTTGTCCTTTTTGCTTTACTACTTCATTTTATTTGATGATCTTCTCCTTGTTTTGATAAGAATCTTTCCTTTTACATTGGTCTCAATTTTAGTATGAGATGATGGGTGGATGATGATTCATGATATGACTAGTTGTAGTGTCGATAGTATTTTCATTATAAGGATCCTTCGTGCCCCATATGTTGATGTTTGTTGTACACAAGATTTCCCCCGATGTTGTAAAGGTATTAACAAGACCTAATCCTTTTTCTTGATAATGTATCCTCTGATCCATAGCCACTAAATATGACTTGTCATGAACACATGATTTTGCTAGGGGTTCTCGTTGTTTAGGAATATAAATTGTTTCCTCTAATTCTATGACATCGTTATCTATTGATACTACTCCAAAAGATGTTGGCCTTGTTTCAAAATATGTTGATGATGCACAATCACTATAAGAATCAAGAAACTTGACTACTGCTTATTCTTGTGTGGGAATATCAAGAGTGGGAGACTCTTGCTTTGGATGAAGAAAGTCTATATGTCAATCAGAAAGAAACATCATAGGGGTGACATCGACGACATCTTTGGAGTTTAAAATGGTGTGGAAGATGTCCCTCAGCTCTTGGTGAAACTCTGGGGATAGGGGCTCTTGATCTTGACTTGATTCGAAGTAACTTTCATTATCCTCAAGAGCCTCTTCTTGACATGATCCTTGGGTGGAGGATATATCATCAGTAAAGGAATCTTCACAATAGTTTGTGGGTATGGGTGTAATAAGGGATATTTCTTGCTCATTTGGAACTTCTTCAACATGCCCAATCATGAAGTCATATGTGGGAGAGATATTGTAATCTGATACATACTTGATGCTATTATAGTATGAAATATTGCTAGACACTATTGATGGGTTTGGACTTTGTTTTAAAATATTATCTTGATACGTGTATGATTCCTCATGTGGTGATGAAGGAATAACATAAATATGTCCCACCATGGTATCATGGGTATGGTTTACATTGTTTGAAGTTGATTCGTTTCCTGAATCTTTTTTTTCCATGATTAGGCATATGGTTTGTGTAAATTATCAAATTTTCATTCCCATATTTTTTATTGACATCAATGTCTCCTTTTTCAATAAGATCTTCTATTAGATGTTTGATTCTAAAATAGTTTTGTGTATTGTAACCTTTGTATCAGTTAAATTCACAAAAATGATCATTTTTATAGCTACGAGGTTTGACTTGTGGCTCTTGATAGTTTGAGAAATCTAGGAGTGTGATAAGATTAGACTGTATCAACCTCTTCAACACATCTTCCATAAGTTCCCCTAAGGGAGTGAATTGTCACTTAGGAGCACTATTTGTTCTTTGTGGCACATGTTGTGTGTTTATGGTTTGGCTGTTTTCTTGTCTAGGAGTAGTTAAGACGACATTTTCATCAACAACACCATCACTAGTAACATTCTTGTTCTTGGACCAAAAGTGGGGCTTGTCATTAGAACTAGTGGATGGACAGTTGTCTTTATACACTTGTGTGTTTCCCTATAAGATTAGGGGTCTCTCAATGTTGAGGGCCCTAGGGACAAGCTCATCATATGTGGTGATACATTGCATCTTTAAGTGGAAGGATAGATCAGGATCAACATTAGCTATGATAATCCCCACTTGTTCTGATGGTGCCCCTAAAAATTTTAACATTTTGAGATCCCCTTATGCTTGGTAATGACATGCCACATGTTTCCCATAGGTAGGGCTTAAGGTTTTACTTATGTAACATTGCTTTCAAATGCTTTACTTACAAACCTTGGGCATTTTAATCTTATGTTGACTTGCTTTGCTCAGTTTCCAGTAGTTTAAGTTGCCATTTGAGCCATCGTTGTGTGTTCCTTGATGGCCTCATTGCCTAGGTTGCTCAATCACCTTCAACTGCGACGTGTTTTATTTTTCCAAAATTTAGGCTTTAGTATTTCACTCATAAATGACTTATGTCTAAGTCATTTGTCCTCAAGGCTAAAAATGTCATCGGCCTAGTCATGACCCTCTTTTATAACTGACTTTGTCACATGTGCAAGATTAATGTTGACTAGATTGTGGGACTTAATCTAAGTTGTTCCTCGCTGGCTCACAGATCCCAAGTGATGGCTCTTTAATTGTTGTGTGGTCTGTGAGATGTTGAAACATGTTTAATCATGGGTATTGGCCTCGCCGTCACTTTTCATTCGGATGCTCAAAGTTCTATGATCAACAGTGATTATTGAGAGGGAAGAGATGATCCCTACCATTCCCCACCATCTTGTGAAGAGAAGATGCAAGATTGTTAAAGGTTTCAAGGACCACGAGAATTCACCACGTATGTCCTATGGCTATTGGTGGGTGGAGCCCACAAGTACGTGAAAGAGGATCCAGTCGACATATTTCTATTGGCCAGTTGTTTGAGCTAGAACAATGATGAAATTCAAATGTAATTAACTCAATCTGAGTCGTTTAAGATGGCCATCTTAGCTGAAGATCAAAGGTGCACATTCAAAATTGTGAGTACACTTTTTCTAATTGTGTAATTGTTATGCTTTGCATGAGCGAGCAGTAATGGTGGAGGTGACTAATAAATCTACTCAATTTTAATCAAAATATGTGTATATGGTCATTTTTTGCATAATTGAGATTTGAAGATGTGTTTGGAGCAATACAAAAAATCGAAAGAAGTGACTTGTAGAATTTGTCCCGAATGACATTAGGGTTTATTTCGATTGAAAGCCATAAGTACAATAAATGCAATTTTATGCTTTCTCTAGTTTTCTGAATTAGGGTTGACTTTCAATTTTCTTTCAGTTGAATGTGTTTTATTGCTCTACATTAATTTCTTAGAGTTAGGGTTAATTCCATATTTAAAAGGCTGTAACCTTGTGAGACTTTTCAAAGTTAGCATTTGTTTCGAGCCATAGGTTTGAATTAGGAAGTTGGTAGTTGGAATTTTTCTTATTAAAACCCTAGTCTACCTAAAATTCATGGATCCCAAAGTACAAATAGCCACCCCTTTGGCCCAGTCTAGAGCACTCTCCTAGGATGTAATTGACTTGTTACCATCCTCTACAAATAAGAAACTCAAAGGAAAGGTCTTGTTCTATGGCCCTATTGTCAGAGAGGGAGTGATGGATAAATAATGCTTCATTAAGGATGTCGAGTTTCCTTATACTGGATGGCAACTCTTTCAACATTAGTTTGGGAACAGGAACCTTGGATTTCCTCTCTGTAACCCTTGGAGGCTAGATATGGGAAAATTAATTGTTCCCAACATGTATATGGATGTTGATCTTCTGAAGGATATCGCCTCAAGATATGATCTGGTCTCTAGGGTTGTTAGGACATTTGATGGGAAAGATATGGTAAAGATAACTAGGCAAGAAATTGAAGATGTTTTTTATTTGCATGAGTGGAGTCAGGATTTGGTTCCTCTTGATATGGATAATATCAGGAAGGAACACGAGAATACCAAGGTATTCATCAGAAAAAAGTTTTTTCCCTTGCATACTGCTACCACTAGTACCGGGAAGCATATAAAGTAGATCAAAATTGGTGAGAAGGAGCTTGAGCCCTTCCCAATGAATTATTTTTCTAGATACTTTAGAAAGACTACATATTCTTTGTGCCAAATCATCATTTTTTCTCCACCTGACACATTATAGAGAGAATACAACTATCTAGAAACACATCTGCAACACCTAGCTTACAACATAGTCTATGATTATGCCACTTATCTAGTAAAACATATCCATAAGGGCTTGATTGAGCTGAAGGAAAGGAAATAATGGGTGAAATTCTAGTGGTATTCATTACTAATGCATATGTTCTTGCATAAAGGGAAGAAGGTTTTTGAGAAAGACATAACTTTCAGAAGGAAGGCAGAAGGTGTAGATTTTTTTGTTCAATGTTGGACCCAGATTCTGGATAAAGATGCCCAAAAATATAAATATGTGATGTTTCAAAATTATTTTACATCAAATATAAATACGTCCTTGATATATGAACCACCAAGGATTCCCAAAGAAATTCATGACTTCTTGAGACCTATGGAAATGAGGCCAGACCTAAATTTGAGTCACTATTGGGGAGACTTGATTTTATACCCTGATAAAACAATCTTCAGAGTATATGGAAATAGTTTGGATCCATATGGTTTTCCAAGAGATGTGGCATTAAGGATAGGGTTCCTTGAAATCATGAGGTAATTAGGAGTTTCCCAGGAGCACATTTACCTGATACAGCGAAGAAGGGCTCATTCTTTCCAGAGTGGACAGTGTTTGTTGATTATGTTTTGGTGAAAGGGGCATGGAGGGAATTAGTGCATCTATTGGCGCCTTACAAGTTGGAGACTGTACACCCAAGGAATCATGATCCTAAGGGTTTTATCACTAAGTTAAAATCAAATAAAAGGCTTGGTAATTTTGTGCACAATTTCTATTATCCTGAAGATGTCATCAGGAATTCTTTTAGCTTTCTAGAACAGAATGAAAGGAAAGCTAAGTATCTTGCTTACAAGAAGATGGTAGAGGAAAAATGGAAGAGGGATCCCAATTATAATCCTCTGCAAAATATACCTAATGAATTTAGCCATGTCATGTATGTTATGGATAATTTTGAAAATGCAGTTGGTATATTGAGGGAGCAACAGGAGGTTACAAATAAAGGAAAAGAAATAGTGGTTGAAGAAGATACTACTATGGCATTGGAAGAAAGTACCACTTACCAACCACCCAAGCAAATAAGAATCTACTCCAGGAGGATGAAAGTGATGGATGAAGAACAAACCTTGCCGACCCCTATCACTTATGAGGGATCAAAGGAAACTTATATTGAGAGTGCAATGCTATCACCTCCAAGGAAGGTTCCCCCACCTGTAATTGATCTTGATTCACCTCCAGGAAGTCCTGCTCCATTGGACTAGCCACCCCTTAAGAAACAAAGGACTGAGGCAAGAGGAGTGGTCGAATATTTTGATATAGATGAAGATGATATCTTTGTCACTCCTGAGGATATACAACAAGGAATGCCTCCCCCTATGGGGGCAATTTCCTCAAGTTTATGACAAAGTAGTCTCAGGATGGGAAAACTTGATATCAGTGGTCTAAATAGTGCAGATGACCTAAGGATAGAGGCGTGTAAGGAGTTTATGAAAGATGAATCCTTTGTTGAAACACCTACATTTAGATATTTCTTATGGAGAGCCAAAGCTATATAATATGTAGAGAAAGTAGCCACTGAAAGGAGTTTACATCTGGAGCTTCCTGAAAGTGTCATTCAGGGCCATTTGTGTGGGTCTTTTGTTGAATTCTGGAATCGAATTGTGAAATTTGAGAACATAGAGTGAATATGTTAAGTCTATGTCTAATGCTTTGAGTCTAGATAGTAAATTTTGTTAAATGTATGGCTCCTAAGCATATCTGAATGATAATGGAAGTTTTCCGAGTCTATAGTCTATCCATTTAGATCGGTACTCGAATTATTAATGAAAATTCTGATCAAAGATCATTTCATTAATTGTCATCGCTTTTTTACTTTGATATATGTTTTGGTTTTAGCTCTAGTTCATGGAATGGGTTAAAATTCTTAAATCAAATCATAAATTTGTGTGCAGGGTGATTGGATCTAATAAGTAGTCTTTAGAATTTGGTTACATATTTGTGAATTACAAAGTAATATCTCTTAGATCATGGATGTTCAGAATTAAATATACATTATATTTCAATTTGCTAAGACTCCTAGTCTGTAGATAATGGCATTGATCCTAACCCCCTTAAGTCTTTCTCATGGTTCGAATTACCCAACTTGAGAACATCCTTTTAAATAATCATTGATCTATCTTTAATTTTCTATGGTTTGTATTATCACAATATTCTCGTCTTAGGATGTATAATTCATTCAAGGAAATGCCAACTTCTTGGAGAATTTCATCTTATTAGTCATTGGTGAAAATATATCTGCTTGATTATGCAATGTATACGTGATTTTTTTGAAAGAATTGTATAATATACATTGTGGGACCACCCTCCTGGGTTTTTTAAAGCCCGAAGTGCAAGAGAGAAAGCTATTGGTGCTATATCTCATTTGTTGGAAAATTATCTTGCAGATATTCAAGAATTGAGTCTAGCAAACCCATAGGTATCTGGCGAGATCTAATTGATTCATTAAAAACAACCAAAGAATGGTGACTCTACTGGGGACGCAAGCTTTACAATTATTAGTTCTCCATAATTCCTTATAATAGATCACTATTTTTTATGGTCATATTTACTTATAGAGTCAGTTAAATAAAAGCGTCTGCTAAATTTAGCTCAATTATTTGTCAAATATTTCACCTAATTCCTAATAAGTTTCCTGCCCATTTGTCTTCAAATCTTGCATTCAAAATTCATGAAAATCCACATCATATGTGTCAAAGTTTGTCTCAGGTTCTAAAGATCTATTGAAATTTGCATAGAGCATAGCAAAATTGCTACTAATTTGTCCCAAGGAATTTGGGTGGTGACTCTGACATCTTTGCACTAGTGTGAGCCAGTGTTTAAGGATATTAAAGAAGTAAAGAAGAAAATTATAAAGAAATAAAAGAAGGTGATGAACGTGAAGAAGAATCAAGTACAAATGAGAGGAACATGAGGCCACATGAAGAAGCATCCGAAACAGAAGCTGGAAGGTGAATTACCTAAGAATATGAACTTACGCAGGAAATGGATAAAAGCAAAGGATGTAGGAAAAGGTAAGTCTACACCTCATCCCACAATTGAACATGAAATGTATTCTAGTTCTTGTTCAAAATGTGAAAGGAATCTATTGGACTTTAGTGATAATACTTCTAATGAGAGGGGAGAGGTTTTTATGAAGTTTGTTATAAATGAGCACTCCTTAGACCCAGACATGCAAGCCATGAAGAGGAGAGAGAGGGATAGAACAGAAAGGGATAGAATACAAAAAGATAATGCTAGCACTAAGCGTGTTAGAGTTGAAGGATATGTGACCCAAAATTCCCATACATATACCTCTATTCCTCCTGACCTGCTAAATGGAGATGAATATTCCCATGATGTTGTTCCCCACGAAGTTGAGACTGTAGTAGTATCTGATAGAGATTCTACTTTTCCAAATGAAGAAGAGGTACTGAATGATATACAATTTCTCAATCAAAGAGCCTCAAAGTGGAATGAAAATAGAAAGAAGAGGGATGTAGAGAAGGAGAAGAGAATTAGGGATGTTATGATGCAGAGGGATATGTTAAGAAGGAAGGTTGAGGAGATGAAGGCATTAGATAATTTAGCAGCCCAAACTGACCAAGAGCCTAGCCTAGTTGTGCAAGAGATTGTAGGAAAAATCCCTGTAGATCCCTCAATTGATAATATTGCTACAAGTCCACAAACTAATACTGCTGAAAAGAATTTTATCCCATCTACTCCCCCTCCCAAAAATACAAAGCATGAATCCCATGATGTTGATAAAGGGAAACGACCTATGGGAGAGAGAAAATCAAATGAATGGGTAAAAATCAATGAGGAAGGTGCTTCCAAGAAAGATACATCACAAGATGATTTTGTCCCATTAGTAGATAAATTGATGAAAGAAAATGAAGAATTGGATAGGAAGATGAAGGAGATGGAATTACTTGTTGTAAACAAAGAAATGAAAAAGAAGCTCAGTTTCTTGGAATCCACATTGAAGCATCCTATCCCTAAGACCCAGAGCCCTCAAGGTTGCACATCCTCCTCAAGTCCTCACAGTAATGACAAAAATTCATCTATTGGTGATCCCTCTAGTTCTTCCTCGCAACCTGAAGATAAAACTAGAATAGTTCGTTTCAATGATCAACATGATTCCCAACACAAAATGTCTAGACACAATAGTGATAGAAGGAGAGATAATGATAACCAACATGAGGAAGAAGGACCTATTGGGAGGATATTGTTAAACACTAATAGGTATAGGAAGCTATGTTTTGAAAATATTCCAGGATACCCAAATCCAGTGCCAGAAAATGCTAGGAAATATGTACCCAAGTTTACTGGAAACAATGCTCTCAGTGGTGAAGACCACTTAAAATCTTTTCAGAGTTTTGTAGAAGACTTTGAATTTTGGGATGAGGATGTGGCTATGAAATACTTTATGCAATCCCTAATGTAGGATGTAAGGGATTGGTATAGGATCTTTCTAGATGCAAGCATTGATTCCAAGGATTCATTCTTTCAAATCTTCAGAAAGTAATACAGAGACCAAACCGATCCATGGTTTAGGTTGAATGACTTTAATAATATCACAAAGGGGCATGATGAAATGGCTACTGAGTTTAATGTGAGGTTCCAGAAGGAAATGCATAAATTCCTTGGATTCCTGAGGCCCAATGAAAGAGCATGTTTGGTTGTCTACTATAATGCATATGACTCTAAGATGTGTTATCTACTTAGAGACAAGAATCCATAGTCCTTGAGGGAAGCCTACAAGATGGCAATAAACATTGAAAAAAATAGAAGGGAATCTGGTAAATTTGGTAGAAGGGATGACCCTAGGCCTTTGAAGAATTCAAAAGCTCAAAATGAGAAAGCAGTTAAAGCTATAGCCCCAGATGAAAAGCTGGATCAAGTCCTTAATTTGTTATAGAAGCAAGCAAAGAGTGACAAACCTCGGTTCCAGAGGAATGAGATGCCCCCAAGGCTTCAACATTATCCTTACCATACCAATTGGAATAACGGGAAGCCAGTTTAGAATAATCAGAAGAACTTTCAAGCTACACCTGACCCTTTGCATAAAAATACTACAAATGTTGTTGAGGACTTACCATGGTGTGGAGTGTGTGAGATGCCTCACTGTCACAACAATGTGCAGTTGTGAGGTCCTTGGAAGAAACTTAAGATGATCAAGGGGAGTATGATTCTCCCCAAAATCTAGATGAAACTACAAATGTATTCATGACTAGGTCAAATTTGGAATGTAGTGATTATTCTTCTAGTGATGATGCTGACACAAATGATGTGGATGTGCAAAGACATGAAACAATTCTACACCATTAGCAAGTGCTTTCTGATGAAGAAAGAGAAGATGAATACACTGCTTATAATCTTGAGGCATGTAGTGTTTCTCTGAGAAGACCTAGAAGTGATCTCCACCTGAGGAAATAGAAAGATATACAATTGCATTGGCTACTAGAGCTCAAGCAAGAAGTGATCTCCACCTGAGGAATAGGGTAGTGAGCGGAAGCCAAGGCCATCCTAGAGGCATGTTCATTAAAGAGAACAGCGTAGAGAATAAGGAGTTAAGACATAAAACAATAAGGAAGAGATGAAGCCCAAAGGAACTAAAGAAATGATAATTTGGGCTAAGAAAGGTAGCAAAGCAAAGGTTACTACTGAAGCTACACATGAGGATCTAAAGGCCAAATATTTGAAGCCTACCATTGAAAATATTGATAAGCAAGTTGATAAGGTAGTCCCTCAGGAAATAGTACTTCCTGAGCTACCAAGTTACTCTCCCATTGATATGTTTCAGGTTTTGTCTCAAGTCTTGGTCACAATCCCATTTCTAGAGATGATGAGGATTGATGAGCATAAAAACAAAATAGTAGCTTTCATTAATAGCATTATCAAGGGTAGCAAACACAAAGCAGAGGATGATGAACTTGAAAAAAGTAAGATTCAAGAAAAGGATACTAAGGTAGGGACAATAATTAATGAGAACCCTAAGATTTACTTGGGAACCACCATCACTACAAATCCTACTCTAGTCAATCCTTTCTTTTTGAGCCTGATCAATGATGGGAAACTATGCAGGAATTTTATGATAGATTCTGGTGCTTCAAATAATGTTATTCCAGTCAGGATAATGGAAGAAATGGGCTTAAAGGTTGATAGCACCTATAGAAAGTGTTATGTTATGGATTCTAGAGAGGTCCCTATTATTGGGGTAATTTATAAATTCCCATACAAACTAGTTGTGTTTCCTGAAAAGGAGCCAGTCATGAGTGTCATAGTGGTGGATATTCCACCAAATTATGGAATGCTACTATCAATACAATGGTGTGCTTCTATGGGAGGAAGTATGCAATGTGATTTTTCATTTGGTAAATTCTCAATTGATCAGAAGGATGTCAAAATTGCTAGAGAATCAATATTTCAGCATATGATTGAGCATATTGAAGAGCCAGAGGAGCCCCCAATAATTAACTTTGTGGACATTGGTATAGACACCTTTCATTTGGAAGAGCTAAAGCAAGAAGAAGAAGAATTTGATATTGCACCAATTGTTAAAGAGGTCTTGCAAACACCACAGGAAGATGCTCTATAGACTATATTTTGATGGAGCCTGTTCAAAGGAGGGCTCAGGTGCTGGGGTCATTCTTATTTCTCCCCAAGGTAAGACTTTCAAGTACTCCTTTTGTTGCAATTTTCATGTACAAATAATGTTGTTGAGTATGGGGCTTTATTACTTGGTTTGAAGTTAGCTTCCAAACATGGGATAAAATCATTAAAAGTATTTGGGGATTCTGAGCTAGTAGTTTCCCAAGTTAGGTCTAGGTTTGTCAATAAGGAAAAAAGGTTGAGACAATATAGGAATGAGGTTTGGGACACTATTGAGGCCTTTGATGCTTTTGGTATAGATTGGATAGAAAGAGGACAAAATGTTAGAGCAAATTTATTGGCTAACATTGCAATTAAGCTAGATGGTGTGACTTTTGATGGTGTCTCAAGAATTGAGGTACAAACACAACCTATGATGCCTAAAAAAATTTGCAATTGGCAAGTGTTTGAGGACGAAAATGACATTTTGAAGTTCTTGTACTGCATTGACTAGTATGAAAGTCAAGAGATTGACTTTAGTTCATATGTGGTGGAAGTTGATGGAAAGGAGATATTGTTTGGGAACGAGATAATTTAGTTGAAAACAAATAAAATTTCCAAGGGGTTAGTTGCACTCGAAAGGGTCTTTGATGGACCAAATAGATAAAATGCTAAGCAAGAATCTACACATAAAGAAGACCTAGAGGAGATAAATTTGGGAACAAAAAATGCTCCTAAGAAGGTGTATATTGGTAAAAAAATGAAGCCACATGTGAGGACTATGTTAATTGCCTTATTAAGGAAATACAAACATGTATTTGCATGGTCCTATGATGATCAAAAGGCCTATAGGGAAGATCTGTTCCAGCATGAGATCCCATTGAAGCCTGACACAAAGCCTTTCAGGCAAAAACAAAGACCTATTAATCCTACCTTGAGGCCTAAAATGTAGGAGCATGCTAAGTTGAGTGATGTGGGAATTATTAAACCTATACAACATTCCTCATGGGTGTCCAATTTGGTTCCAGTCAGAAAAAAGAATGGTGACTTAAGACTATGTGTGGATTTTAGGAACCTTAATGTTGCATCCTTGAAAGATAATTACCCCTTACCTAACATGGAAGGAATGTTGCAAAAGGTAACAAGTTGTGAACTTCTTTCTATGATGGATGGATTTTTAGGTTATAACCAAGTTATGGCGAGGGAATAAAAGTAGTACAAAACAACATTTACCACACCATGGGGGACTTATGTTTATGTGAGGATTCCTTTCGGCCTAATAAATGATAGTGCCACTTTTCAAAGAGTCATGGATGTGGCTTTTGTTGATTTCATAGAATTGTTTCTTGCTATCTACTCACAGTAAGAAGGAGGAGGATCATTGTTCACATATCAAGAAAATTTTCATTAGAGCTTTGGAATATGGTATTTCATTGAACTCCAAGAAATATGCCTTTGGAGTCAAAGAAGGTAAGTTTCTAGGGCACATTGTCTCAAAAGATGGAATCAAGATTAATCTTGAAAGGGTAGAAACTATAGATAAAATTACACCACCAAAGAATGTTAAAGGGATAAACTTTCTAAGGAGGTTTGTGACTAATTTTGTAGAGATAGTTAGGCCTATCTCGAGGATGCTCAGGAAAGGAGAAAAGTTGGTATGGTTAGAAGAGCCTCTCAAATATTTTCAAGCCATTAAGGATGCTATTAAAGTTGCACTTGTCTTGAAGACTCTGAACTATTCTAAGCCATTCCAATTGTTTACATTTGCCTCTTTTCATACTGTAGTGGGAGTTTTGTTACAGAAAAATGATGAAATTATTGAATAGCCAATTTCCTTTTTTAGCAAGTCATTGCAAGCAACTGAGATCAAGTATGATGCCACTAAGAAGCAAGCTTATGCCTTAGTTAAGGCTGTTAAAAAATTTAGGACATATTTGACTGGTGCAACTATGGTGGCTTATGTTCCAAGCACAACAGTCAAGGACATTTTTACTCAATAAGAAACTACAGGTCAGAGATGTAGGTGGATTAATAGAATCCAAGAGTTCAACATAGATATTAAAATTACGAAACTGGTAAGAGGCCAAGGCTTAGCCAAACTCATGGCTGAAACTAATTTGGAGGCCAACCAAATTAATGAAGTTGAACAAGAAAGCATTGCTCTCATCTGTTATATGCAAACATGTGGCTTCTATAGAAGGATAGTTGAATATCTGCAGACCATGAAATGCCCTAATGGCATGCCAAACAATGAGAAGAGAACTTTAAAACTATAGGCAATTAGGCATGTTATCATTGATGGTGAACTCTGGTGGAGAAGCCTAGAGGGTGTGCTTCTCAGATGTGTGGATGGTGACCAAGTAGAAGATTTGCTAATTGAAATGCACAAGGGAGTATGTGGAGGTCATTACATGGCTAAGACTACTGCAAATAAGGTATTGAGAGTAGATTTCTGGTGGCCCGCGGTGTTCAAAGATGCACACAGGTTTGTGAAGAAATGTGATGCTTGTCAGAGGTTTACTAGAAAACTAAATTTTTTAGGTAACTTACCACTTAGGCCAGTCTCAACACCAGCCCCCTTCCAACAATGGGGTATTGACTTTATTGGAGAAATTTCAGTGAAATACAATGGAGGACATGCTTGGATTTTGGTTGCAACTGATTACTTCACGAAGTGGGTTGAAGCTATTCCTACCAGAAAAGCAACCAGTAAAGTGCTCATTGATTTTTTGATAAATAATATTCTAAGTAGGTTTGGTGTTCCATAGAGAATTGTTTTTGATAATGCTATGTGCTTTAGGTCTGAGTAATTTATGGATTTTTGCAACCAACATAGCATAAATGTATCTTATTCATCCTCATACCATCCCCAGGGGAATGGACAAGCTAAGTCTAGTAATAAGAGCCTTATGAAGATCATAAAGTGAATGCTTGAGAAGAATAAGAAAGCCTAGGATTCAAAATTGCAATTGGAATTATGGGAAGATAGAACCACAGTGAAGGAAGTCATTGGACAATCCCCTTTTAATTTGGTGTATGGGGTTGAAGCTAGAATACAACACAATAATCTAATGAAAATGTATAAATTTGTTCAGGAGTATGATATTGATATTTGTGATGAGATGTAGAATCAGTGGATGAGTTAACTGAGCTTGATGATATGGGAAGAGAAGCTCACAAGAGAAATGATAGGCTACAGCTCCAAGTCAAACACTTGTATGAAAAAAGTGTTGTTCAGAGGAAATTTGAAGTAGGGTATATGGTTTTGATGTGGAACACAAGATTGGAGGACAAAGGAAAGCATGGGAAGTTTGACCCCCTATGGCTTGGGCCTTATTTGATTGCAGACACTCATGGGGAAGGTTCCTACTTTCTACAATCATTGACAGGTGAATTTCTTGAACTGCCAATACATGGACAGTTCTTGAAACCCTGTTTCTCTAGAAATAGGTTATATTTCCATGTACATTATATAGTCCTATAAATTTTTTACATATGGTTTGGTGTGTTTTCTTTCGGTTGTGTCTACTTACCTTGTCCCGACGAGCTCCTAGTTTTTTTTTTGAGTTCCTCTGTGTTTGGTTTGCTTCACGAAGAGATCTATTTCTCGGCATACCCACCAGGGGTATGCATCCCCGAGCATGAGCTACTAATGGAGCCCCTAAAATTTTTAACATTTTGAGGTCCCCTTATGCTTGGTAATGACATGTCACATGTTGCCCATGGGTAGGATTTAAGGTTTTACTTATATAACATTTCTTTCAAATTCTTTACTTACAAAACTTGGGCATTTTAATCTTACGTCGATTTGGATTGCTCGGTTGCTGATAGTTTAAGTTTCCATTTGAGCTATCATTGTGCATTCCTTACCAGACCCTTTTCCTAGGTTACTTAGTCACCTTCAACCATGATGTGTTTTATTTTTCCCAAAGTCGGGCTTTAGTCTTTCACTCATAAATGACTTAATTCTAAGTAATTTATCCCCAAGGGTAAAAATTTCGTCAACCTAGTCATGGCCCTCTTTTATAACTGACTTTGTTGCATGTGCAGGATTAATGATCATTAGATCGTGGGACTTAATCTGAGTTGTTCCCCGCTAGCTCACAAATCCCAAGTGATGGCTCTTTAATTGTTGCATGGCCCGCGAGATGCTGACATGTTTTTAATCACAGGTACTGACCCCACCATCACTTTTCATTCGGATGCTCAAAGTTCTATGATCAATGGTGATTATTTAGAGGCAAGAGTTGATCACTACCATTCCCTGCCATCTCACAAAGGGAAGATGCAAGCTTGTTAAAGGCTACAAGAACCATGAGAAGTCACCACGTATGTCCTATGACTACAGGAAAGTGGAGCCCACAAGTACATGAAAGAGGATCCAATCAACATATTTCTATTGGCCAGTTCAAGCTGGAACAATGATGAAATTCAAATGTAATTTACTCAATCTGAGTCATTTAAGATGGTCATCTTAGCTGAAGATCAATGGTGTACATTCAAAACTATGAGTACACCTATTGTAATTGTTTTGCTTTGCGCGAATGAGTAGTAATGGAGGAGGTGACTCATAAATCTACTCAATTGTCCTCAAAATATGTGTATATGGTTAGTTTTAGCATAATTGAGATTTGAAGATGTGTCTGGAGCAATATGAAAAATCAAAAGAAGCAACTTGCAAAATTCGTCCCAACCGACATTAGGGTTTATTGCGATTGAAAGTTGTAAGTATGATAAACACAGTTTTATGCTTTTTCTAGTTTTATGAATTAGGGTTGTCTTTCAATTTGCTTTCAATTGAATTTTTTTTATTGCTCTGCTTTAATTTCTTAGAGGTAGGGTTAATTTCATCTTTAAAAGGCCATAACCCTGAGAAACTTTTCAGAGTTAGCATTTGTTTTGAGCCATAGGTTTGAATTAGGAGTTGGTAGTTGGAATTTTTCTTGTCAAAACCCTGGTCTGCCTTAGATTCATGGCTCCCAAAGGAAAAATTTCCACCCCTTCGGCCCAGTCTAGAGCACTCTCCCAAGATTTAATTAACTTGTTACCATCCTCTACAAATAATAAACCCAAAGGAAATGTCTTGTTCTATGGCCCTACTGTCAGAGAGGGAGTGATGGATAAATAGTGCTTCATTAAGGATGTAGAGTTTCCTTATACTGGATGGCATCTCTTTCAACATTTATTCGGGAACAGGAACCTTGGAGTTCCTCTTTGTAACCCTTGGAGGCTAGATATGGGAAAATCAATTGTTCCCAATATGTATATGTATGTTGATCTTCTAAAGGATGTCGCCTCAAGATATGATCTGATCTCTAGGGTCGTCAGGACATTTGATGGGAAAGATATGGTATAGATAACTAGGCAAGAAATTGAAGATGTTTTTTATTTGCATGAGTGGAGTCAAGATTTGGTTCCTCTTGATATGGATAATATTAGGAAGGAACATGAGAATACCAAGGTATTCATCAGAAAAAAGTTGTTTCCCTTGCATACTACTACCACTGGTACCGGGAAGCATAGAAAGTAGATCAAAATTGGTGAGAAGGAGCTTGAGCCCTTCCCAATGAATTATTTTTCTAGTTAATTCAGAAATACTATATTTTCTTTGTGCCAAATCATCGGTTTTTCTCCATCTAAAAAATTGCAGAGAGAATATAGCTATCTAGCAACACATATGCAGGACCCAACTTATAGCATAGTTTATTATTATGCCACTTATCTGGTAGAACATATCCATAAGGGTTTGATTGATATGAAGGAAGGGAAAAAATGGGTAAAATTTTGGTGGTATTCATATCTAATGCATATGTTCTTGCATAAAGGGTAGAAGGTTTTTGAGAAAGACATAACTTTGAGAAGGAAGGCAGAAGGTGTTGATTTTCCTATTCAATGTTGGACCCAGATTCTAAATAAAGATGACTAGAAATATAACTATGTGATGTTTCAAAATTCTTTTGCATCAAAGATAAAGAGGTCCTTGATATATGAACCACCAAGGATTCCCAAAGAAATTAATGACTTCTTGAGACCTATGGAGATGAGGCCAAACCTAAATTTGAGTCACAATTGGGTAGACTCGATTTTATACCTTGATAAAACAATCTTCAGAGTATATGGCAACAATTTGGATCCATATGTTTTTCCAAGAGATGTGCCATTAAGGATAGGATTCCTTGAAATCATGAGGCAATTAGGAGTTTCCCAGGCAGCACATTTACCTAATACAACAAATAAGGGCTCATTCTTTCCAGGGTGGATAGCGTTTGTTGATTATGTTATGGAAAAAGGGGCATGGAGGGCATTAGTGCATCTGTTGGTTCCTTACAAGTTGGAGACTGTATGCCCAAGGAATCATGATCCTGATGGTTTTATCACTAAATTAAAAGTAGATAAAAGGCTTGGTAATTTTGTGCACAATTTCTATTATCCTGAAGATGTCATCAGGAATATTTTTAGCTTTCCAGAATAGGATGAAAGGAAAGCTAAGTATCTTGCTTACAGGAAGATGGTAGAGGAAAAATGGAAGAGGGATCCCAATTATAATCCTCTACCAAATATACCTAATGACTTTATCCAGGTCATGTAAGCTATGGATAATTTTGAAAATGTAGTTGGTATATTGAGGGAGCAACGGGAGGTTACAGATAAAGGAAAAGAAAGAGTTGTTGAAAAAGATACTACTTTGGTGTTGGAAGAAAGGCTCACTTACCAACCACCCAAGAAAATAAGAATCTACTCTAGGAGGAAGAAAGTGATGGACGAAGAACAAACCTTGCCAACCCCTATCACTTCTGAGGGATCAAAGGCAGCTTCTCTTGAGAGTGCAATGCCATCACCTCCAAGGCAGGTTCCCCCACCTGTAATTGATCTTGATTCACCTCCAGGAAGTCCTACTCCATTGGATCAGCCACCCCTTAAGAAACAAAGGACTGAGGCAAGAGGAGTGGTTGAATATTTTGATATAGATGAAGATGATATCTTTGTCACTCCTGAGGATATGTAACAAGGAATGCATCCCCCTGTAGGGGCAGTTGCCTCAATTAAGGATAAAGCAGTCTTAGGCTGGGAAAAATTGATATCAGTGGTCTAAATAGTGTAGATGACTTGAGGATAGAGGTTGTAAGGATTTTATGAAAGATGACTCCTTTGTTGAAATACCCTCATTTAGAGATTTCTTGTGGAGAACCAAAGCTATAGAATATGTAGAGAAAGTAGCCACTGAAAGGATTCTACATCTGGAGCTGCCTAAAAGTTTCATTAAGGCCATTTGTGTGGGTCTTTTGTTGAATTCTAGAATTGAATTGTGAAAATTGAGAACACATAGTGAATATGTTAAGTATTTGTCTAATTCTTTGAGTCTAGATAGTATTTTTTTTAAACTTATGGTTCCTGAGCATATCTGAATGATAATGGAAGTTTTTTGAGTTTGTAGTCTCTCCATTTAGATTTGTACTCAAATTATTAATGAAAATTCTGATCAAAGATTATTTCATTAATTGTCATCACTTTCATAGTTTCATATATGTTTTGGTTTTAGCTCTGGTTCATGGAATGGGTTAAAATGCTTAAATCAATTCATAAATTCATGTGCAGGGTGATTGGATCTAATAAGTAGTCTTTAGAATTTGGTTACATATTTGTGAATTGAAAAGTAATATAACTTAGATCATGGATGTTCAAAATTAAATATACCTTATATTTCAATTTGCTTATACTCTAGCCTGTAGATAATGGCACTAATCCTAACCCCCTTATGTCTTTCTCATGGTTCGAATTACCCAACTTGAGAACATCCTTTTAAATAATCATTGATCTATCTTTAATTTGTTGTGGTTTGTATTATCTTATATTCTCAGGTTAGGATGTATAACTCATTCAAGAAAATGCCAACTTCTTGGAGAATTTCATCTTATTAGTCATTGGTGAGAATATATCTACTTGATTATGCAATGTATATGTGAGTTGTTTGAAATAATTGTATAATATACATTGTGGGACCACCCTCCTAGGTTTTGCAGAGCTTGAAGTGCAGGAGATAAAGCGATTGGTGCTATATCTCATTCGTTGGCCAATTATCTTGCAGATATTCAAGAATTGAGTCTAGAAAACCCATAGGTATTTAGCAAGATATGATTAGTTTGTTGAAAACAACCAACATGTTGTTCATCATGAATGGGCCACTTGCTCTTACTTTCTCTTTGTCTCCTTATTTACAAGAAATTAGCGAAGGATTATCCTTTGTTTTGCTTGAGTGTGTATATCTATTCTAAGCTTACATCCATGTCAAGATTGAAGGAGAAGTGATCTATGAATATATGGATGATTTCTTGGAAGGTTTTGATGCCTAGAGGTAACTGTGAAAACCAATCGATGTCTAGACCTGTCAAACTTCGTGGAAAGAGGTGCATCAAAGATGAATAATTACAGGAAACCTCCATACACATAACGTTTAATTCTTTGATGTGATCCATAGAATTTCCTCTCACTTTGTATTTATCAAATTTCGGAACCTCATAATTAGGAGGGAAATGTATCATTGTGATGTTTCTATCTAATGGGTATGGACACAATTTTTTATGTGTATGGGGCTTCTTCATTTTTCCCATTTTAATTTCATGCATTTGTTGCATTAGCGCCTTAAGTTGTGATGCCATATCATCTTGAGGGTTTGATGGTGGAGCATAAGGTGTGTATAATGGGATGGTGCATGAAGTGTAAGTGGCATTTTTATATAATGGGGTGTTGTATGGTGTGTACAGTGGAGTTTGATACTATGGGGGTGATGGTGGTAGAGGTGCATATGCTCCTAACGTATTTGGATTGATGATGTTTTGTTGAGGATTATAGTATAGACCTTGTTGTTGTTGTTGTTGCACAAGAACTTATTGTTGTTGTGCATATTGTTGGGCTAGGAATGCTTGTTGTTTTTGTGTGACTAAGGCTTGTTGTTGTGTAGCTAAGGCTTGTTGTTGAGCTTCTTGTTGTTGTGCAACTAAGGCTTGTTATTGAGCTTGATGTTATTGTTGTGTGACTAAGGCTTGTTGTTGTTACAAGGCTTGTTGATAAGCTTGTTGTGCTTGTAGGGATTGAGGTTGAGCTTGTTGATGTTACAATGCTTGAGCCTGTTGTAAAGCTAGAGTGTGAGCTTTGTGTTCTGGTGACATGAAAGTGTTTTGTTGTTGGGATGGATTTTGGGTTATCATGAGTTGTTGATTGATTTGAGATGGTTGTGGGTTGTTTTGTGCTATCATTCCTTGTAATATTATTTATTCAGAGGGAGGAATGTATATTTGGGACCCCATTTGATTTTGCATGATTTGAGGGACCAATGGTAAAGATGACGATGGCACCTAGGATCAATTGACTAGAAGGGTTCCCTTGACCAATGTGTTGAGGGTTCCCTTGTTTTGTTTGATGAGGGACCAAGGAATTACCTTGGTTGATGAGGTTTGTGATCAATGAGTTGCTTTGATTTGGGTTGATGATAGATGGGTTTGATGTGGATGGTGGATTGACTAGAGTAGTTTAGGTAACCACTTGTTTCAATGCGTCAATGGGGTTGTTGGAACCACTTTTCAAGGGTTGAGTTTGTGTGAGAGTGTTAAATTTCCCTTGTTGTCCTACTTGAGGCAGTTGATTCACATTACCTTGTGTAACGTTAGGCACACTTGGGGTATTTGTGGTGATGGATGAAGATGGTTGTACTCAAAATGTCAAGGTAGTTATGGTGTCATGGAATGTAAGTGGTTTTCCAAATGTTGATGTCCAAATTGTGTTTTGGGGAAGGTTGGTGGTTAATGGAATGGTCATGTTGTGAATACCCAAAGCTGTGTTTGTTCCTAGACATGAAGTGAGACCAAGTTTGGTTCCTATTCTAGTTGCAAGACTAAATGTTAAGGGTTGACTTGGAACAAGGGATGGATTTGGTTGAATTGTAGATGGATTCAAGCCTTGTTCCATGGTTTGTGTGACAAAATATGGGGTAATTGAAGCCACTTTCTCTAAGGCTTGACGTTCTTGTTTATACTCAAGGATTTCTTCTTTAGTAAGCTCAAATGGGTTGTTTGTGACATCTTCTACCTCATACGGTCCCAATGGATCTTGGGGTTGTTGTGAGTAGGTGGAATGACTCCTTGGATCAAATTCTTGTGAGTTTGGATCACTTGTGGTGGATGGGACTTTGGTTTCTTCCATGATTCTATTGTTTTGTGATCTTGTTGTAACCATAGATTGTATGTCAATGATGGGAGAGGTGTGTTGAGATTTATAGTTTTGAAATTTTCTAGTTGACTCAAATTTTGGTAGAAGGGACCCTCTAAGTTTTTTTGGACCAATGATGTGAATGGAATATGAAAAATTTGAATGATATGGGGAGTGATCTTTGAAAAAAATTGGTACAACACTTTTAGACAAAGAGATTTGATGTTTTGATGAAAGGTGTCAATGAACGTATAAATCTTGAAGGTAGACTTGTGACTTTCAAGATAAATTTGTCCACTAAATGTGATAACAAAATCAACTAAGTGCATGGAAAAGGATCCATTTCACATACAACATAGCTAAGTTAGGGGATTGGTTTAATAGTTGTCTAAATCAAAAAAGTGTTGGTGTGTCAAAAGTTTATAAAGTTTGCTGAAGTGAAATGTGAAATATGATAAAGGGTGTATGAAATGTTTGACCCAATAATATTAACCTAAAGTGGACCTTTGTTTTGCAAGACCAAGGTAGCGAGAAAATTGTTATACCTCTAAAGTGATAATACTCCAAGAACTCAATGATTTTGGTAAAATAGAACTCAAATGATTTTGACAATAGAACTCAATGATTTGGACCATGGAACTCAAATTTTTTTGGTAAAATGAAACTTGGACTCAATGCTATGCAATATTTTCCTTGTCTCAATTTGTTGGCCTTTTGAGGAGTTAAAGTTTGAAAATTCATCAATGTGGGGTGTTCATTTGATTTAATATTGGATTAATGAAGTTATTTTTACCACATACAATGTCTTGCTTAAATTTCAAACTAAAATGTCTATGTCAAAAACATCCTTAATTTTACAAAGTCCATTATGTGAAAATCATGAAGTTAGGGGCATAGTTACCTAGGTTAACTTTGAAAAGTATGGATTTAGATATAAGCCAAAATACTTAGAAGTCTCTAAGCATAGAATCCTTAGGACAAGCATCAATATCAATAATTTTCAAAGGGTATCCATGCTTAAACCAAAGGGTTTGAAATTTTGAGAAACTTGTTGATGTGTGTTTGAGATGTTTTGGAACCAAGCAAAGTATTAAACTGTTTGACAAATAATTACAACCCTAGCTCAATTGGGTGCTTATTTCTTAGTAGGGTTACCATCATCCCCTAAGAGATGATTAATCCATGAAGATGGAATGGAAAAATAGGCTATGTAAAGGAAATGTACCATCTTGACATGCCAAGCAAAAGAGTCCCTTCCCTATTTTCTCTATTGTCTTAACCAAAAACCAAACATGGTAAGTAACTTTTTAGAATGGTGATATTACAATGCACTACCTTAAAATACACTTCAGAGATAAAATTGGTGAGCCACGACTAACAAAGGTTCTTAATTAGGATTTTTAGAATAAACTGGTGTATATACATACAATGATTCACTCAATTAAGAGGCCTCCCAACCCTTAGAAAAATATAAGGGTTTTTATGTATCACATGTATACTAAGGGAGAAATTCATTGGTATAAAGCATCTACACCAGTTGGTTAATGAATTTTGTCACACCAATTATTTATATAGCAGACCGAAATGAAAGTATCGCTTGGGTAGTTTCCTCTCACAAGTTGGGAGGCAGGCCCTCTAAAGGTAACACAATGTGAAAAAGACACTTAAGATGCTTTTCATCACCCAAGACTAAAAGGCACAAGGGGAGAGGATACACACTTTAAGTAAGCACAAGCAAAGAAAGTATACTTGTGTGTTTCTCTTCACCCAAGATCACACGAAGCACAAGGGGAGTGGATAAACACAACAAATACACACAAGAAAAGCAAGAACTCATTCATTTTAACCTTGCAAAGCATAATGAATTCATTTTAAGTGCCAAATGAAATCATTTGATTGTTTTTTCCAATTTCAAACCGATATTGCAAAATGAGGACATATGGGTCCAATTTTAACCAACTTTAAAAGTGAATTTTAAGCCCAATTGAAAGCTAGTTGTCCTAAGATTGTAAGTTTTAAAACCCAATGGAATTTTAGTCATCTTAAAACATGAATAAAAGAAGCATATGAGGGGTTATATCATCCCCTAAGTGTCAAAACACTTTTACAATAACTAGAACTAAGAAAAACCAAAAATCAAAATTTTCAATTTTTTTAAATTTTTTCTATGTTCTAGTAAATCACATTTTTGGAGGCATTCAGAGTGGAATTTGGGGTTAAAACTTGTTCTAGTACTCTTGGAGACCTTTCCAATTATGTAAACGGATTTAGATTTTGAGCATCGAGTAGAAAGTTATGACCCAATAATTTGGGGTAAATAATTTCCTAGTTCTTTCCTAAATCTGCAAAACTAGTTAGCCTCCAAAATAAAAACCAAATGTTAGTGACATCTTAGAAATCAGATGAAATCAAAAATTTAAAGAACATGTCAAAATTTAGTCTCTATTTTTTTCCCAGTAAAAAGCGATGCTGAAATCAATTGCATCACTGAATTTCATCAAATGTGTCGCCATATTGGATGTGCGTAACTCTAGTGAAAAATCAAATGTGTCACTCTACAGTAAATAGTGACATCAATTGCGTCACTATATCAAATGCGTCGATAAAATGAATTCATGATGCGAATAAAAATTAGTTTAGCATCACTATTCTAAACATGTGGTGACAAAATTAATTAAGCATCGCTGAATTTAGACCGAAGTGTGTCACTGTATAGCAACACATATCAGATGTGTCGCTGAATTTATCAATAGTGTTGTATCTGTAAACATAAGAAAATGAGAATCTAAAGAGAATTTTTTCAGATTCGATTAGTATAGTCTTCCTGTAGCACCAAAATGTGACCATAATCATAGTGCTAACTAAACATGCTAGATCCAAGTGAATTTAAAGCCCATTTAATTACCTAAGTCATGATCCCAATAAGATATTCAATATCAACAAAGTGAAAAATTCATTAAAACTATCATGCTAAAACATGAAAGCTTGACAAACATCTATTCTAAGACATTGAATCTTATCATATTGGGGGAGTGGTGTTGCATTGATGTGGAATGGTGACCCTTTCCCAATCCCTTGGATAATATGAGCCTTTCCAATCAATTTTATTGATTAAAATCAATGGAAACTAACGAAAAGGATGAACAAAAAAAGCTAAGATTTTTGATGTAAGTGTATGAAAATCTATGCTAAATGTGTACAAGATTCAAAGATGCAAGCCCTAGATTCCAAAGTATACTAAATGAATGCAAAATAAGTTATCATGGAAGCCATTGATGGATGCTAAGTTAACAATGCATGAAAATTAATCTAAAATTATATCAAATGTAAAACATGAGTGCAAATGGGTGTGAGTTTCAACACCATAAGTTTTCTTTCAAAAGATGGATCCATTTGTCTCCAAATAGTGATCTATTTATAGGAAAGAAAATGAAAAATCAAGGGCTCAGATTGATTTGATCAATCAATGGTCAATAATGAAGGAAGGATGAGCACATGGATCAAAGGTTCTCATCAATGGATGAGAATCAAAGATCACATGGATCAAGAAAAGATCAAGGGTTGAGAATGATTTCAACAAACACACTTTGTAACAACTTTGAAAGTTTGTTACAAAGTTTGTTTGAAAGAAATCATTTCAAATTTGGAGCCAAATAGGAGAATATTCCTTTTAAATATTCCCTATACAAGTGGATGGAGGGAAATTAGTAATTTAGCTAATCAAAACTAAATTTGAATGTGCAAGATGAGGAATAATATGATGTTCATTAACTAATTGATTTAATGAAAAGGAGAATGCAATATGATATTTAATTAAATAGTTTAAAATTATTTAATTAAATAAGAGGATTTAGGGGTTAAATTAACTAATTTGATTTATTCAATTTAATAGGGCGAAATGTTAGTGTGAGAGGGGGTGAATTAACCCAATTAGGCCAATTAGATTAATAGATGAAAATAGTGCATTTAATTAAATAATTAGGCTTATTTGATTAAACAAGTGGAAAGAAGATTGGTTTTAGGATGAAACGATGTTAATATGTCAAATTCAAGTGTGTATATCATTTAGGAAATTTTAAAGTGTCCACTTTCCATCAAAACTGATAGAACCTTTTTCACATATATTAGAAGATGTGTCATCATCAAATCTAACACATCCTCCATCATATTTTTCAAGTTTAACAAACTTACTCTTGTCACCAATCATATGATTAGAGCATCCACTATTAATGATCCAATACTTCTTCTCCTATCTAGCATGAAAAGTAGATACCAAAGTACCTTCAATCTTATCCCTTGTCTCTAAAGGGATATCCTTCACACATCTCTCAAAGTTAGCAGAAATAGATTCATATTTTAAAGCCATGAACAAGCATTCATCATCATCATCATCTCCATAATCAAACTCATCATCAGAAATACTTGCATCTTCTCTAACATTATAGCTTTTCTTAATTCTTACCTTTTTTCTCCTTATTTTTGTTATTCAAAGATGTGTTTGGAAATCTTGAAGCATAAACCTATCTTTCCATGAATAAAACATTTGAAAGGTAACTTACCATTGTACTTACTAGTACCCTTCTTCATTCTCCTGACAAATTTTGCTTCTATATCATCAAAATCCTCCTGATCAAATTACTTGATCTCCTTTGATTTCTTATCCTTAAAATCAGTCTCAAGTTTTGCACCACTATTTTTTTTCTAAATTTTCTCATCTCAAAAGCAGTTAAAGAGCTATACAACTGATCTATGGTATATTGATTCAAATTTTCAAATTATTCAATAACAAACATTTTATTACTATAAGATTTAGGAAGAGTTCTGAGAATTTTCTTTTCCACTTCTAGTTCTTTAAGTTCACCACCAAGACCTCTCATGAAGTTGACAACTTCATATCCCCTTTGCATATAGCTTGTAACATTTTATTCTACATACATCCTCAGGTTCTCAAACATGATATTTAGATTTTGCATCTTAGCTTCTTTGACCTTATCATATCCTTCATAAATGTTTTCTAACTTTCCCAAATCACTTTAGCAGTTTTCATACTCATCACTTTCACTAATTCAAAATTAGTAAGACTATTTAAGAGAGCATACCTTTATTTACCATTGGTTTCATAGCCTTTGATCTAATCAGAAATACTTGGACCATTTGTAGGTTCAATGTATCCATCCTTAATAGGCTTCCAAACATCATATATCCAAGGTAAACTAGAAAAATTTCCATCTTTGTCTTCTAGAATGCATAATTCATTCCATCAAATATATGGATCTCTTTCTTGTGCACCATCCCAGATCTACCTCAACAGTTAAGCTTTATTTCAAAGAACCTTGCTTTGACACCAATTTTTGAATGCATAAGACAACTGAGAGGGGGGTGAATCAGTTGTACCTTAAACCATCAAAACCCTCATACACATTCAGATCCACATTAACATAATTAACCCTTAATCAGTTATAATGATTTAGCATGAAAAGCAAATAAATAAAATGAAACAAATCAACACCATGCACAAGAGAACACCATATTTACGTGGAAAACCCAAGATGGGAAAACCATGGTGAGGATTAGCTCACAATATAAGGTAATATCAACATTGAATACAATAGGTCTCACTATCCAAAGAAAGTAAGGCTCACTGTCAAAATAGAAAAGAAGATAGAGAATAGTTACACAAAGAAATCCATCTCAATGCAGCAGAGAAATCCACCACAATGTATCCAACACCTTCGCAACTTTATTGAATAATTGTAGAAACCTTTTGCTTATTGCATCTAGTAATTTGCATAAAATATCACACTTCACTTGTCAAATTTGCACTCTGACACTGTAATTCATATCATTCACACCTCTCTTGTCTCTCTCACCATCCCTCAACAACTCAACTCTTACTTATACCATCTTCAACCTTGAAACCATTATCCAAGGTCAGTTATGCACCTCAATCATGCAAATTTAAATTGGGTTGGCGCCAAAACACTTCCATGGTAGATAGAAGTGAAAGTGGACCACACCATTTCTTATTTGGGACCCAAAACTATAACACCATGCTACAACACACTTCTACAAATAATAAACATCAACTGCAATAAATGTAAACACCAAGTTCAGTCATTACCCATGTAAACACCATTAAAATTTTAAGTACATGCTTTCTTTGATCCAACAACACCTTGTAGACAACAAATGTCACCTGAACATAACCTAGAATATTCCATAAATACCTTGAAATCCAAAACTCTTCTTTGCAACATATTTCACCTGAGAAATGCACACACCTAGTACACTCAAACAACTCTGCCATAAATTGCAACTTAAAAAACTGACTTTTGAAGCACCAAACTTCAAACAACTTTAATTGAAGAAAGATACCAACACCATTAACACACCTTTAGATCTTCATGACTTGAAACCAAACTATGGAAAAACACAAAGCAAAATAATTTCTCCCAGACACCTCTGCAATACACTGTTCACACACTGGTGAACAAAACTTCTTTTGTAATATGATCCAACACACCAAATTTTGAATACAGTACCTTTGAACACCTCTGATCAACATAATTAAAATACACAGATAAATCTCCATCCTAGAAGAAATGTAGAGCAACATAAAAACACTACTCTACAACCCAAAACAACACTACAACACACTACTTCCTCCTTTTATCAAATTTTCTCAAAAGAACTTGGAAACCAAGTATTAGAGACACATCCTTATCATCTTCAATACTTCCTCATCACCACCTAGCCAACTACAACATAGAAACTCAACCATATATCCATAGACAAAATCTTATCAAAGAAACACTATAGGTTGACATTAGTAGCTTACTAATGACAACATAATGCAACTAATCAAAGCATAGATAACATCAGCATACTCTCAAAACAATCTCCCTCAGTAATTACCTTCTTCCTCCTCTTATAGTTGACACCAATGACAACAAAATCTCATTGACATCAATGACAACACCAGTCTACTCATACTTGCAACAATTTATGATATGAAAAATGATGCAGATGGTGCCACAAGGGCAGGAATTAAAATTTTGCATGGTCAATTCTTCCTACTATAAGAACAAAAAAAGAAGATCATAAAGCAATATATTCAGCTCATAGATCTAGTAAGTGCAAGACTTACATCCTTAACTAGAGTTGTAGCTACTTTGGAGAAGGTAACACAAAAGGATCTGATGCCCAGTTCTCTGAAAGAAGGATAAGCCCTCCATGTGTAGTATGAAAGTTAGAATTCCTTGCTTGCCTTCGCCAAGAAGGATTGGGAGGTAGCGAAGAGAGACTAGGAGGCACTCCTTGCCAAACCGAAGGTATCTTGCAAGGGTATTTTACCCTCTACTAATTGAAGGTGTACATTTCTATTTTGTATATGCAATTTTTTAGATTTCAATGTATATATGCAGAAGTAGTTGTGGTGTTGTGATACATTTTTGGTCATTTTTGGTAAGTGTTGTGATACATTTTTGGTAAATAATATTGTTAGGGGGTGATACTTTGATGCAAATATTTCCTAAAGGAGAGATTGTTATAAAATTATGTTGAGTATAGGAGAGAATTAGAAAGGGAGGGATACTCTCATGTATATATATAAGTTAGGGAGAGTGATATAGTGCACCCTTTTCTCTTGGTGTCAAAGCAGGATAAGGTTTTGAATGTTTTGGGTGAGTATTTTGAGTAGTTTTTGGAGACTAAGAGTGTGTTGCCATCAATGAAAAATAGGAAGATTGTTGGAAACATGAGAATGAAGATGTTTGGATGTGTATGATATTTTCATTGATATCAACCCATTGTAGAAATGTAGAATTATTGGTTTGGAGAAGACCAAATGTTGTGGATAATTGGCTATCTCATAGTGCAATTTAAGTGTTACAATGAACCAGTTTTGGGGTCCACATAGCTCCACTATGCAATATCTTGTCATGTAGTTTTGAGGTGTTGATGATGTGCATTGAAGGTGTTCAGATCCAAAGTTTCAAGGTTGTATATCTTCTGTAGTTGAAGATAATGTTGACAGTGTATCAACTTTGTAATGACAATGTTAATGGTGCATAGTATATATTGGAATGCTCCACATTCCACTGTGGATGAATATTATGCTATGCAGTTTTGAGGAAGTGTTTATAGATGTTAGAAGTATGTGTTCTCCAATTGGTGAGTGTTCTGGTGGTTCGTGTGTTGAGTTATGAGTGAAAGTTGGTTCATTTAGTTAATGCTTCACCAATTTTTCTATAAGGTGCTAACCTAAGGATTTTTGGGTCATGCGGAGTTGAAATATGTAAGGAGCAGATTTAGTAGAGTGATTATAGGTCATGTCGACCTATTTTGGAGGTGTACACATTGTGGTTCTTTCTGCAAAGCATGTGTGTTAAATTTTTGAGTTGACAAGTTGTGTGGTACATGGTTCATGCAATTAGGCCAACCTAATTGATGTTTTGGTTAGTTGCAGTATATATACAAGGTGTATCCTTTTAGTGCAACTTAGGGAGTAGATTATTATGAAAATTATGCAAAGATGCAAGGATGGGTCTTGAATACTAGGCCATGTTAGGTACCCATGTACAAATGTAAATGAAATCTCTCACAAGTAGAGAAAAGGAGAAAACCTAGTGGGACAAAACTCCTCCCCAAAAGAGAGATGTGATAAAATAATGCTCTCAATGAGAAGGCCAAAACCCCACATGAGGAAAAAGACCCCTCATAAGAGAGAAGAAGAAGAGAGACAATGCAGCCCCCCTCAATCGTGAGTCTCCTGCAATGGTAGAAGCTCAACATTGAATGTTGAAGATGATCCAATCTCAATGAACAACATTCCTCCCCTTAGGAAGAAACAAAACCATGAATGTATGCAAGAGTTCTTCCCAATCCATGAAAGGAAGATGAGGGAAGATAAAAGATATATTATTTCTTTGAAGCATGCTCAAGTGTCTCCATGTGATGTCGAAAGTTGACACACTCCAAACAGGCATTTTAGGCCACACTGCTAAAGAGGACAATCTAGAATCAAGTAGAGATGAATGTAGAACACACTCCAAAGTCAAGAATATCTTCTCTGAAGATAAATAAGCCTCCTCTAGATGTTTTCCAAAAGTATCGACACTCATGTCAAACTACAAAGGATGATCATGTAGAGAATGAACAAGAGGGTCAGATTGTTCCCTCACAACTGAAGAGGAATCATCTTCATCAACAAGAAGATGAATGCCATCAATGATGTCTCCCAAATCTAAAATATGAGACTCCACAAAAAAGTCTAAAATACATGTCAAGAAGCCATCACAAGTAACCAAATCTAAAAGACAATATATATCTTGTTGCACTGAATCACAAGAATCTATATCTGTAGCAATAAAAGAATCATCAAATACAACAATAGATGAAGATGTGATCTCAATAGAAGGAGGAGAAGCAGTCAGATAATTCTCTTTATCAATTGAACATTCAAGACATTTATTGTACTCAAGCTCCTCTAAAGCATCATCATCATAGGGTATATTATCAACATCATCAAGGGGAATTACACAATTTTTAGCACGTTCATCTGGGAATGGAGAGATATGATGGTCTCCAAAGATCTCCAAAATCTTGGTCCAAAGTGTGTGTTGAGACTCTATATCTAATATCTCCACAGGAATATCAACACCAATATATGTACCAATTAATCCTACAATGTGATCATTGTTATTACCCCAAACTGATTTCTTCCAAGTTTTGTCGGGTTTAGGTATGAGTACATAAAGATAATACAAAAGCTTAAGCCACCTAAGATGTGTCAAGATACCTTTTTCCAAGACTCATAATTATCCTTATTCAAAATTACCATAGAAGATGAATACAAAAACCCATGATACCTCCTCAAATGATCAACACAAATGAATCAACCACAAGATTACCCCCCAAATTCACTCAATCAAAGAACCCCCCCCCCCAGAAATATATGAGCTTGATACTTTATGATTAGTGCGATTACAATTGTCACTTTCCAAAAATAGCAAAGTGGTCTTGATCTTGGTACATGCAAATGCCAAAATTAGGCCACAAAATAAAGTACACTTTTTGGTACAAAATGAGATCAATCTGATCATACCACTAAAAAGTACACAAAAAATTAAATGCACTTTAAAAAATGTTACTATATGAGTGAGATATGAGCCCTTTAAATTCCCAAAATGAGATTGATTGAACAATACCTATGAGAATCTATAATTTCTAGAAAATCCAGACACAAATCAAAATTTGTCTCCACCACTACGAAGAGCATGAAATTCTTCCCCAAATCAAAAAAATTCTCACAAATTGGAGGTCTTGAGCACAAGCTATGAGCATTTGAAGATCAAGTGCAAAAATGAAAACTTCAACCATGAGGGGGTAGAAAAATTTTAAAAGATGCGAATGTCATCAAAACACGAGGTTAAAATTGATGGTCAAATGGTCGTCATGCACCTATACAGGCTTAAAATTAATAGCCAAGTGGTCGTCATAGGTCGTCGGGCCCTCCCTGAAATATTCTACCAGAATATTCATCCATATTGGTATATACCTCAAAATATTCTTCCTCAAGCAATTTTGATAGAATGGCAGAATATTTATTGATGTGATCAGAATATTCTTTTTATGTGGACGAAATATACTACAAACTTGCTAATTTATTTATTATTCAGTTGTTGATTTTGTTTTTACTGGCTATTCAATGGTGATCACTGGTGAGGCCTACAGCCCACACCATGTGACACTTTGGGATTTTTTGAGGGTGCATCGTACTCTCTGTATGTGACTGCAAACTTTCAAAAGTCTACAATCTGTAGACAAATAAAAAAAATTGATTTTTTTTGTTTTTTTAAATTTAATAAAAAAATTTACACAACAAAATTAATTTAAAAAAAATAAAAAATAAATTAATAGATTTTTTTTTTGAAAAATTGTATTGACCAAGTAATGATGGCAACCTAGGGGGCCATATGGGTCCCTGGAAATTTTTTTTTGCCTCAGCAGACAACTTCTCCAAATATGATGATTTGATAGTCAATATTAGGGTTTTTGGCCCTTTTGGACGTGATGGCAAGGTCAGATTTGATCCAAAATGCTCCAAAATTGCAGCTACCTTCCAAATTTGGCAACCACAATTTAGCTTCAAACCCTCAAAGATCTAGCCTCATATGTTCGATTAAGATAAAACAAAAGGAAAAACTGACTTTATCAAACCCTCTGAATTTAATGTTGAGCTCAAATTTGCACCAACAAGCTCTGATTTGAACCTGCAATTCAAGACCACAAAGAGGAACCCTCCCAAAATCTGGTATTTCTATCAAGTTTTTCTGATTCTCCAGATTATCATATGATGCAAGAGAAGAGCATACTCAACTTTTCAAGATTTATGAAGATCTCTCAAAAATGGCTAACCAAAGGCACCTAACCCACTCTGATACCATGTTAGAATTGGCTATGGAGACAGCCTGCCAAGATCTAGAGGCCAAATGGAAAGTACAAAGAGAGAAGATCAATATGGTAAGAATAAACTTTATTCTTATCAATTATGCAAATAAGATTCAATGGATTGATTTACAAGTGAGAAACCCTTGGTTTTATAGCCAAGGTAAGACATTAGATGTCATAAGATTATGACAAGTGTCTTAATCTTATGATATGAGACAACTTATCATAACTACCTAGGAGAAAGATAAATCTAGACATGACAACTAATTATTCTAGAAAGAATCTTAGGATCTAAGTAAACTTAACATGTAAATAAGTCCCCTAAGTCCCTAGTAATGAGTTAACTAGGTACAAGACTTTAATTACACCATCCAAATGGTTGTCACATGCCTATACGAGCTTAAAATTGATGACCAAATGATCGCCAAGGTCCTCACCAGAATATTCTGCTAGAATATTCTTCCCTGTCAATATATACCTCAAAATATTCTTCCTCAAGCGAATATGATAGAATGGAAAATATTCATTGATGGGATCAGAATATTCTTTTTTACATGGGTGGCATATACTGCAAAGCCACCGATTTATTTATTGTTTGGTTGTCGGTTTTGTTTTTGTCGGCTATTCAACAATGACTACTGCAAGGGCTTGTAGTATGTGCCACATGACACTATGGGAGCCACTGACGATACGTCTTACCCTCTATATGAGGTTGCAGACTTTTAAAAGTAAACAATTTACAGATAAATTAAAAAAAATGATTTTTTTTGTTTTTTTATTTAATAAAAATCTTTTACATGGCAGAATTAATTATTTTAAAAAAATTCAAAAAAAAATTGATTGATTTTTTTTTTGAAAAATTGTATCGACCAAGTAATGATGATGACCTGGGGGGCTAAACAGGCACGTGACGACCATTTGTCCATCAATTTTAACCTCATGTTTTGTTGACATCAGTAGGTTTTAAAAAATTTCTACCACCTCACAGTTGAAGTTTACATTTTTGCACTTGATCTTCAGACACTCATAACTTGTGCTCAAGAGCTCCAATTTGCAAGCAGTTTTGTTTTGATTTGGGGAAAAATTTTGTGCTCTTCATAGTGATGCAAATGAATTTTGATTTTGGTGTGTGGATTTTCCAAAAATTATAGGTTCTCACAGGTGTTGTGGCATCGTTCTTGTTTTGGGAAATTCAAGGGCTCATATCTCACTCAAATGATAACATTTTTGGGTGTAGTTTTTTTGAAAGTGCATAATTTTTCATGTAATTTTTAGTGGTATGATCAGATTGATCTCATTTTGTACCAAAAAATTTACTTGATTTTGTGGCCTGATTTTGGCATTTGCATGTACCAAGATCAAGACCACTTTGTTGTTTTTGGCAAGTGGAAATTGTAATCACACTAATCATAAAGTGCCAATCTCATATATTTCTAGGGGGATTATTTGATTGAGTGAATTTAGGGGTGGGGGGGTAATCTTGTGGTTGATTCATTTGTGTTGATCATTTGAGGAGGTATCATGGGTTTTTCTATTCATCCTTTTGTGATAATTTTGAATAAGGATAATTATGAGTCTTGGAAGAAAGGTATCCTGACACATCTTAGGTGGCTTAAGCTTTTTCCTTATCTTTATGGACTCATACCTAAAACAGACACAACTTGGAAGAAATTAGTTTGGGGTAATAATAATAATCACATTGTAGGAATAATTCGTACATATATTGGTGTTGATATTCTTGTGGAGATATCAAATATCGAGTGCCCACACACACTTTGGAACAAGATTTGGGAGATCTTTGGAGACCATCATATCTCTCCATTCCTAGATGATCCTATTGTAGATTGTTTAATTCCCCTTGATGATGTTGATAATATACCCTATGATGATGATACTTTAGAGGAGCTTGAGTACAATAAATGTCTTGAATGTTCAGTTGACAAGGAGACTTCTCTTCTTGCTTCTCCTCCTATTGAGATCACATCTTCATCTACTATTGCATTTTATGATGCTTGTGTTGCTACAAATATGGATTCTTGTGATTCAGTGCAACAAGATATGTATTATCTTTCAGATTTGGTTACTTGTGATGGCTTCTTGACAGGTATTTCAGACTTGTTTGTGTAGTCTCATATTTCAAATTTGGGAGACACCATTGATGACATTCATCTTCTCTTTGATGAAGATGATTCTTCTTCAATTGTTGTAAGGTAACACTCTGACCCTCTTGTTCATTCTCTAAATGATCATCCTTTGAAATTTGACATGAGTTGGATACTTTTGGACAACATCTAGAGGAGGCTTCTTTGTCTTTAGAGGAGATATTCTTGACTTTGGAGTGTTTTCTACATTCATCTCTACTAGATTCTATATTTTCCTCTTCAGTAGTGTGGACTAGAATGCCTGTTTGAAGTGTGTAAACTTTTGGCATCGACATGAAGACACTTGAGCATGCTTCAGATTCATCATACATCATATATCTTCCCTCATCCTCCTTTTAGGACTGGGAAGAACTCTTTCAATTCATGGTTTTGTTTCTTCCTAAGGGGAGGAATGTTGTTTGTCAAGTTTGGATCATCTTCAGCATTCAATATCGAGTTTCTACCATTGTAGGAGACTCACCATTGAGGGGGGATTGCATTGTCTCTCTTCTTCTTCTCTCTTAGGGGGGTCTTTTTCCTCATATGAGGTTTTCACCTTCTCATTGAGAGCATTATTGTATTTCATCTCTCTTTTGGGGTAGATTTTTGTCCCACTAGATTTTCTCCTTTTCTCCATTTGTGGGAGATTTCATTTGCATTTGTACATGGGTAACTAACATGGCCTAGTAGCCAAGACCCATCCTTGCATCTTTGCATCATTTGCAGAATAATCTACTCCCTAAGTTGCACTAAAGGGGGGGTGTTGGTGTAAATAAAGTCTTGTACCTAGTCAATTCATTACTAGGGACTTAGGGGACTTACGTGTTAAGTTTACTTAGGTGCTAAGATTCTTTCTAGAAGACTTAGTTGTCATGTCTAGATTTATCTTTTTCCTAGGAAGTTATGATAAGTTGTCTCATATCAAATATTAACACACTTTTCATAATCTTATGACATATTATATCTTACCTTGGCTATATAACCAAGGGGTTCTCATTTGTAAATAAATTCATTGAATCATATTTGTATAATTAATAAGAATACAGTTTATTATTGCCATATTGATCTTCTCTCTTTGTGCTTTCTCTTTGGCCTCTAGATCTTGGAAGGCTATCTCCATATCCAATTCTAACATAAGTTTGATTCATCTTGTGTGTGTGTGTGTGTGTGTGTGTGAAATCTAATGTATTGTGAAGTGTGAAAAGTTTAGTGGTGAAGTATGAAGTGTGTTAATTTAGTTTTCAAAGCTTAATTGGATTTGTATCTTTGGCATGTTTCATATGAATTATTAGTAGTTCATTTTGGTAGTGAGCCACCATTTCCTCTATCTTTCTCTATTCTAGGCAGTAAGCCACCAGTAGTGAGCCATTCTTTCTTTCTAGATAGTGAGTCCTTAGAAAGTGATTCCACCATTCTACAATCTCTATTGTAATTGGTTATAATATATTGTGAGCTAATCCTTACTATGGTTTTCCCTTTCGAAGGTTTCCATGTAAATCTGGTGTTCTTGTGTTCCTTGATGTGATGCATGCTTTATATGTTCCTTTCCATTATGCAAGTTTAATATGATGCTTTTAATGGATGTTTAAGTTGACGAAGTTAATGAATTTTAGTGAATACTAATTCACGTCCCCCTCTTAGTATTATGGGTTTTCAATAGGTTGTATACAAAAATGTAGAGTCTCAAGTAACCTTTGACCTGCTTATTCACTATTTTTATTTGTCCATCTATTTATGGATGATGAATTATACTAGGAGTGAATTTTGTACCATCTTGAAACAAATAAAATTAAGAACCCTAGGTCTAATGTGTAAACCTAGGATTCAAAGTTGGGGATGTTTTGTTAGCTATTTTCCTTATGTTTCATTAAGATGAAGATCACATGTTTAGATTGAATTTTAGCCATGAAGGTGAGACAATTATACCTAGATCTGCATCTTTTAGGGTCTTGGAATGATTTGGAATTGATTTTCTAAGATTAACCTAACTAAACTATGTGACCTAATATATAAAATGCAATAATCTGACAATCAACAGACTGAAATAGTAACTTGTAGGAAGATCTGGGAAGTGGAGAGGACTATGTACCTGCCCAAAAAGTTGGTTTTAATCACTATAGAGGGATAGAGTTTCCCTAGGCTAAATGGGTCCTTGTATCCACTTCTACTCTACTTTTGAGGTCCTCTAATGACATATCTGAGCTTTTGATTCTCAATTGCATAGTTGTTAGAATACCATTGGATAATTATGCAGGTGATTTTTCGTGAGTTGACAAGATATAGGGCTTCAAATGAAATAATGAACAATTTGTCTTCAAAATCCTTTCAATCCTCTTCAAACCTAAGATCTGCACATTCATAAAGAGAAGAGATGTTGTTTGATTTAGAGGCTTTCCTTGGTCAAACCTTGTGTAAGTGTTTCCACTTCCACAATGGTAATGTCAATGATAAATGATAATGGATAGGAAGGAATGACGAAATCACAAAGTGCTACAACTCACCACCCTTCAATGGCTTCCTTGAAGGACTAAATTCATACACATCACATCAAGGTCTTGGATCTTGCTTGCTTGATTTGCTTGAATGCTTTGGAGACCTACAAAAGTGTTAGCTTTCATAAAACAATGATAATATGAACACACATAAACTCACATAGAATTTGACATGATGTTGGGATCTTGAATTGTTGCAACAAAGCTTTGAAATTTTGATCTTCACTTGTTTGATAGTGTTCAAAATATTTACCTATTGCTTGATCATTTCACTTAGATTTCAAATGATGCAACAACTAGGTATTTATAGGCATTTCTCAAATTTCCCAAAAATTAAATCCTAATAGTTGACTTTTACAATTTGAATTTTGAATGTTAGAAAGTTGACACCAACATATCCAAAATTTGTCCCCGAAAAAATAAGGGAACCCATATACCCTAGGTAAAATGGGTCTTGGCCCTATTTTCCAAGACATTAAGTGTTAGGGGAAAAATATTAATTAGATGCATTTGTTCAATGCTTGCAATTTCTAGTAATGTGGTACAGATAAGCTATATAATGCATAATTTAGGATATTAGGGACCCAATTAGGTTCAATAACTTAGGGAGAGACAAAACATAGTGTGAAATTATCAAGGGTGACAATTTATGACACTAAATTTAGCCCCCGCTTTAGTGAGAGTATGAACTTACACTTAGACTCACTAAAGTGGAAAATATATGTCAAGAGGTGTCCAATTGTCCAAATTTTGAAGAGATAGGATGCTAAAGGATTTGGGGAGGTGATGAAGACCCCAAGATCCAAGATCCCATGGAAAACCAACATAAGCATGTAGGAACACACATATGTATGAAATACAACAAGACAACATACACAAACATACATGTCGGAAAACATTAAGCATACATGATGAAAACACATGGCATGATGGAACATAAAGATGATGACGAAATGAAGATAAACATGATGTAAAAATGATATAAACACAAAAAATACATGTAAAAAAACACAAGGTTAGTACTAAAAGATTCGATTCTGTAAGGAAAAGCTTGACCTCAACTTTAAATTGTCTCAAATATTGAGTGTCATCCATCGAATGAATGTTTGTTAAAGGAATGCTCTATGAGGACTAGCAAGTTGTGTTATGCCAAATCACTCATGAACCACATGGATCTATTGGCTAGCAAGCTATGTTATGTTAAGTTTCCATACAATATGATGGGTTCCACAAAGCTAGCAAGTTGTGTTATGCTAGGTGGCCATGCTATGGGAGTTCATGCATCTCACCATATCTAAAAGTCTAATATTTTCTAGGTGAATCACAAACAAGAAGGAACATAGACTAGTGAAGTTTGATATTCACTAAGTGAGCCCCCAAGACAAGGTTGAAAAATGAGAAACACACTAGGTCTAGTGAAGTCCGTTATTCACTAGGTGTGCACCCATGTCAACCATACCAAGAGTTATACTCCCTGATCTCTAATAAGGTGCTAAAAAGTGATCAAGATTCTATGATAATGCAACACTAATTTCAATTCTTGTGAATGAAGTGAATAAAAAATTCCAAACTCGCCTCAAGGGGCACACATAAATTTTAACGTCTCAGGGCATGAACGAAACTCACTTAAAGGGGTGCACAAACAATGATAGGGTAAGGCTAAAAGATCCAGGGGTGTTATAATAACACCATCACAAAAGGTGATTTATGAAAACAACAAAGGGGCTTTGCTCAATACATGAAAGGTCATACCTTAGGGAATATCACTCATGACATTACCACTAAGAGAGGACAAGTCATGGAATAAAAATATCACACCTTAGGGAATACTAGACATAGTATTACCACAAATGGGGAACATTGTATGCCAAGAAAATTCACACTCTTAGAGGACATCAAGCCCAATATCACCACAAAAGAGACAATCACATAGATCAAGAAAGCCACACTTTGATTAACATGGTCACACTTCCTAGGAGATGTATGTTATCATCACTAAGAAGGGACCATTTCCTATATAAAAAATGAGTGGGGGACTATATGCCCACCTTAAAATGTTAGTGTACTTGCCACACTAATTTTTTAAGGATATATAAAGGGATACCAAGAAGGAATGCACCTAACACAAGGCTACCTAACCCCTTTCCCCCAAGCATAGGGAAAAGGTGAGCCAAAATGGACTATGGAAATGCACTTCTCCTTGCAAGATGAAATATGATTGCATAAAACGTGTTGGTGTGAATAAGTCTTATACCTAGTTAATTATTTACTAGGGACTTAGTGGACTTAATTCACATGTTAAGTTTACTTAGGATAAAAGATTCTTTCTAGAAGTCTTAGTTGTCTTATCTAGACTTCACACTTTCCTAGGTAGTTATGAGTTAGTTGTCTCATGTGATAGGATTAAGAAACTTGTCATGATCTTGTCTTATCCTATCTCCCATCCTTTCCTTTATAAGAAAGGCATCTATAACATATTTTGCATTGTATTCTATTGCATAGTATATTGATCATTGTATCATATTGCAATTCTTATTTGGTGGAATAACATCTTCCATTGCTGCTTATCTCTATTTCTTGCGGAGGTTATTTGGTGATGCAAATTGAAGATCTTGGTTGCTCACTTCAACATGGTATCAGAGCTTTGAATCTTGCAAGCCCCTTCCATTTTTTCATTAAAGAGTTTCTATCAAGTTTTCTATTGTGATTTAAGTTTCTTTTATAATCTTGCAAATTCCCTGTATGCTCTTCTCTTACATTTCAATACGATTTTGAGAATCATAAAGGGTTTGCAAAAAAAATTTAATCCTATATTGCATGTATGTATTTTGGTGAGATCTAGTGATTGCAACACTTTTGGCTATAGTGGCAGTATTTTTGGTTGTCCCATTGTGTCCAGGAGGCTCGAGAAAGTCAAATTTGGATTTTGTTTCACTTAATTTGGTCACCATTTGTAACTTTGGAAAACAAGGGTTTGAGGCTCAAATCTAGTGAGCAACTTTTTACAGGAGCATTTTTGGCAAAAAATAAGCCTGCCATTGCGTCTAGGTGGCCGTTTGTGAGAATTTTGATATATTACTTGGTCATATTTGGTGAAAGTTGATTTTTGGGAAAAAAACTATTTGAAGGGCCATATAGCCCCCCAACCAATGCAGGTATGACTTTCATATTAAAAAATTTCAAAAAAAAAAGCAAAATTATCATGCAGCAGTTTTTGTTTTTTTTTTAAATTTAAAAAATATAAAGCGATTTAAGCGTTGTATGTATTAAAGGAGAGCGACATTTTTCAAGCTGCAAACCTTTTAAAGGTCTACAAACTATCTTTAAACTGTGGCCTCCCTTAGACACTAAAAGGCTAGGTTGCCAATAGGAGGAAAACTGCCAGGTGGTAGCCAATAAACCACAAGGAGCAGGTCAAACCGTCAGCTAAAGCCACGACCACTAGAGACACAAACTCATCCATGTGACTAGCTAGACGTTAACTGCTAGCGATTTTCTTAGACTATTGATATTTTTTGCCATTCTAGCACTCAGTCACATGAAGGACTAAGGGCCAACACCAAGGGGCTAGAATTTTGTGCTCAATTAGTGTTTAGTTTTGCTCCTATTTAGTGTTAAAAGTCCCTCTTCTAGGGATTGTTTTTCAATTTTACATAACTTTTCACCAAAGTGTTGTATTTTTTAAAACAAGATATCGTCAAAAATCTAGTTGATGAAATTCACAATGGTGCAGGTGATTTTTCTAGATTTTGACATTTTTGCTAGTTTTTTCAGCCCGTGTATTTAGTGTTTGTAATTGGCATAAATTTTACATACGAAGTCAAAATTTGGAAAACATTTTTTGAAATTGCTCAGAAAATCACAAGGAATTTGTTTGTAATCTCTATTTTTAGTTTTGGCAAGCTCTTTTTTCTAAAAATTGTAAAAATCACCATGTGTTATAAATGGTTGATTTGAGCTTGTCACTTGTACAATTTACAAAATTTCTTCATTGTAATTTGTTGGGGGGATCACAAATTGAGTTTTAATACATTTTGGGGGGTGAAAGGCACAATTTAAGTGCCACATTGTATTCTTTCTTTTGGTGTTCATGGCAGATATAAGGAAAATTGAACCACTCGCTCCACACAATTATCATACATGGAAGCTAAAAATGACTCAATTGTTACAATCTAAGGGTCTATGGCCAATGTTAGATGCAGAACAACTTGATTTTACAAGGGATTATGAAAAAAAATTCCATAGATGTAAAATGGATGAAGCAAAAGGGCTCATTGGCTTACATGTATCTGATAACTTGTTTCATATTTCATAGTGTAAAACACCTAAGAATGTTTGGGACAAACTTGAAGAGTTGTATGGTAAAACTAATCAATTCAAAGTCTTGCAACTTCAAGCAGATCTCCAATCACTCTCTCTAGATACATTTCCCTCAATTCAAGATTTCCTTGCATAACTCAATTTGATTCTGTCACAGTTAAAAGGATGTGGGCATGATATATCTAGAAATGAATGTATCTTCTTGATTTTATCAAATTTTAGAGGCCCTTACCAATTTTTTTCTTCTACTTTCTATTCAACTATGGATTCCATGGGGAAAGATTACAAAATGCCTTCATTTGAGTTGTTTTGTGAGCATCTTACTAGGGAGGAGGCCAAGTTGATTCAGTTGGATACATTACCTAGTTCTAAGAATCATGCTCTAATGGCTCAATCATCCAAGGGTAAAGGAAAGAATAAGAATCCAAAGATAGAATCATCTTCAGGTAGTGAGACTCCCTCCAAATTGAAGAAGAATAACAATCAAAATTCCACTCCATCTCCTTCTTCTACCTCTAGAGATTCTTCCAAGTCCAAGAAAAGGAAAGGAGATCCTTGCTCATTTTGTGGAAAAACTAGGCATGATGCAACTTATTGTTTCAAGAGACTTGAGGCCTTAGAGGAAGCTATGAAGAAGCACAACATTTCAGTGTCTAAGCCATCTTACATGGGAAAAGGGAAAGCTCTTTCAGCACGAGAAATTCATTCATCTTCAAATAGTTGGATTCTTGATTTAGGTGCTTCACATCACATGACCAATTCATGTGATCTTCTTGATTCCATTGTTCATACTTCTACTTCCCAGATTGCAGTTGGGAACTCTTCATAGATTCTAGTTTTGGGGATAGGCTTTGTTTAGATGCTAGATGGGTGCATTGAGGATGTTCTTCTTGTTCCTGATATTTTAGCGAATCTACTTTCCATATATCAGATTTTTCATTCTAGAGATGGAAAGTTAGTTGAGTTTACTCCACAGAATGTGACTATCAAAAAATTGCAAGATCATGAGAAGGTTGTTGCTACAAAGATAGTTGATCATGAGAAGCATTTGTATCGATTTGATGGCTTTGAGTCTTCATTGGGTTCACATTTTGTTGCTCATGCTAATTCAATGAGCAAGCTTTGGCATGAAAGATTTGGGCACTTGAACTACAGGTTTCTACATCAAATGCAAGCACATAACCTAGTGGTTGGTATTCCAAAGATCTCTTGCATGGATGGTTTTTTTCAAGGTTGTGTTCTTGGCAAGCAACATCAAGATCCTTTTCCTAAGGTTCAAGCTACACATTAAACCACACCCTTTGAGTTAGTCCATAGTGATCTCATGTCATTCTCAACTCCTTTTTCATAGGCTAAGTATGTGCTCACATTCATTGATGATTTTTCCCAACTCACATGGGTCTATGTTCTAAAGCTCAAGAGTGAAGTTCTCACCAACTTCAAGACCTTCAAAATATTTGTGGAGAAGCAATCAAGTTTTTCTCTTTGACAGATACGCACAGATAATGGGTGGGAGTATGTCAATTAGGCATTTCAGGATTTTTGCAGTGAGCACGGTATTCTTCATTAGCACACAGTTCCTTACACTCCTCAACAAAATGGTGTGGCAGAGAGAGAGAATGGGACTCTTAAGAAGATGGCCAATTGTATGATTCAGTCTAGGTCCATGGCTCCAACATTTTGGGTTGAAGCTATCAATTGTTCCAACTATATTTAAAACCATATGCCCCACAAGGAAGTGCAGAATATGACCCTTGAGGAGGCTTGGTCTCATCACAATCCTAATGTATCCTCCTTCAGAGTATTCGGTAGTGAGGCTTGGGCATTCATTCTAGATGGTCGATGTAAATCAATGGAGAAGAAGAGTCAGCGGTACATTTTTTTTGGCTATTGTAAGGATGTGAAGGCATCCAAATTATTTGATCCTGACACATGAGAAGTTCATTTCTAACGTGATGTTCAGTTTGTTGAGTCCTTCACATAGAAAGATCCTCCTTTGACTTATTCTTCATCACAACCTACTCAATCTTCTTTAGTTGATGATTTTTTTCTACTTGAGGAAGATTTTGATGATTTCTTGATCCACCTCCTCCTCACTCAGCCACTAGGCCATGATGGGATCAAGTTACTCTTGAGGAGGCTAGTCCTCTTGTTGGTGATCCCACAGACACTCGTTGCACTCATTCTTATAATCCAAGAATTAGTCTTTTGAGTCATGTCATTTCAAATGATCCTCAAAAGTTTTTAGATGCTCCAGGTATTCCAGAGTGGGATAGTGCTATGGTTGATGAGTATTCTTCTTTGATGAAGAATCATACTTGGGATTTTGTGCCTCTTCCTAAGGGAAGAAAGTTAGTTTGGCGCAAGTGGGTGTATCATACCAAGTATGCAACAGATGGTTCCATTGATAAGTACAAGGCTCATCTTGTTGCAAAGGTGTTTTCTCAGATTGAAGGAATTGACTATTCCAAGACCTTTAATCCTATTGCCAAGATGGAATCTATTCACCTTGTTCTTGCTATAGCTGCATCACAGGGATGGTCAATGTATCAGATGAATGTGAATATTACTTTCTTGCATGGGTATCTTCATGAGGAGATTTATATGGAGCAGCCACCAGGTTTTGTGTATGACCCTTCACTTGTTTGCAAGCTTCGACATTCATTGTATGGTCTCAAACAAGCCCCTTGGGCTTGGTATGAGAAGATGGATAGTTTCTTGCTTGCTTCCAGCTACACTCACTACCATTCTAATCCCACAATTTATACTCAAAGACATGTAGAGGATATACTCATACTTGTGCTCTATGTGGATGACTTGATTCTCATAGGGAGTTCTACTTCCATGATTCAAAGTACATAGTGAGCATTGGTGATGCGATTTGATATGAACAACCTTGGTCTTTTGTATTACTTCCTTGGTCTTTAGGTTCATCGGACTTCTGAGGTGATCTTCATTTTCCAGCAAAAGTATGCTCTTGATTTGTTTCAGAGATTTAGCATGGATGATTGTAATCCTTCCCCTACTCCATTCCAGTTAAGTGTTGTATTGTCTACTAGTTTCACTACTCCTACAGCTGATCCTACCTTGTATCGGTAGTTGGTAGTCTTTTATACTTGACACATAGTCATCCTGATATTTCCTTTGTGGTTGGACTTGTCTCTCGCTTCTCATAGCAGCCTCATGAGAGTCATTGGAAGGCCTCCAAGTGTATCTTGAGATACATTCAGAGCACTACTCATTTCAACATTCATTACAGTTCTGGTGCATCTCAGATTGTGGAATTCACTGAATGAGATTGGGTTGGTGATGTCAATGATCGAAAGTATACTTTTGGCTTTTTCTATGCCCTAGTTTTGGTCTAATTGTATGGTCATGAAAGAAACAGATAGCTATTGCATCATCATCAATAGAGGTTGAGTATTGAGGTGCAGTTTTGGCTAGTTAGGAGGTGTTGTGGCTTCTTCAATTGATGATTGATTTTGGATTCCCATCCACTCAACCCACTACTCTTTGGTGTGACAACCAGAGTGCCATCCATATCTCTCACAACCTAGTGGAGCATCAACATACTAATCATATTGGGATCCACATGCACTTCATCAGGCAGCTCATCTAGGATGGTGCTCTCATCTTGGAGTATTTTCCTATAGATCAACAGGTTGCAAACATCTTCACTAAACCTTTGGAATCACCTCGTTATCTTCAGCTGCAATTGATGCTTGGGGTGAAAGAAGTTGTCCTTGGGGAGCTTGGGGAGTCCTTCATTTTTCAAATTTCTTTGCATCTTTTTCTCTCTTTTGGAGAGGAGTTTTCTCCCAAAGGGCTTTTCTCTATTTATGAGAGTTTTTTGTTTTGTACATGGGTACCTCATCAGGCCTTGTTGTCAAGACCCATCTTTTACATATTTTCATTGGTTTGTTCCTCCCTAAGTTGCATTTAAGGGGGGTGTTGGTGTGAATAAATCTTGTACCTAGTTAATTATTTACTAGGGACTTAGTGGACTTAATTCACATGTTAAGTTTACTTAGGATAAAATATTATTTCTATAAGTCTTAGTTGTCTGATCTATAATTTACACTTTCTTGGTAGTTATGAGTTAGTTGTCTCATGTGATAGGATTAAGACACTTGTCATGATCTTGTCTTATCCTATCTCCCATCCTTGCCTTTATAAGCAAGGCATCTCTAGCATATTTTTTATTATATTCTATTACATAGCATATTGATCATTGTATCATATTTCAATTCTTGTTTGGTGGAATAGCATCTTCTATTGTTACTTCTCTCTATTTCTTGTGGAGGTTATTTGGTGTTGTAGATTGAAGATCTTGGTTACTCACTTCAACAAAACGTAGTTTATACCCCCATGCATGGTAGTGAGTATGATGTGACTACAACTACCACATGGAAAGGAGCAAAGCGAATGAATTTTAATCTATCACATGGTCAAATTGATCCCCTAAGGATCAAATGCTCTTAATTCCTTCTTTAAAGCATGACATTCGTCAGTAAGATGTCCAAGTATTCTATGATATGCACATAAGATGTATTTGTACTCTTTTGTGTATTGTCTTTATATTCATGCACTGAATGAAGTGTGATTAAACACAAGTCTACAAGTGTAGCTAATGTTTATTCAATCTTGGTTATAGGATGCAAGAAAGGTAATTTCTTAATATGACTATTGACTTTGTATTTCTTGGTTGGTGGAGCAAATGTTTGAGGTAGAGGTGGAAGATCTTGATATCCTACTCCTTTAGTGTCTTTTGATGGTGTTATTCCAAGAGAGAATGGATTTAATGTTCATTCTCTATGTCACATCCTTTTTTCTCAAGATTCTAAAGCCTTGTCCAAAAAAAATTTCCAAGTTAATGCGTGTGTTTATAACTTTATGCTCATATGATGGGGGTTGTTTGATGCGTTTTCCTTGTGATTGTTATTGATTTGTGCTTGATTGTGAATTAGTTGATGTATGCCTTAAGATTCATGTTCTAGATGTAAGAGAGTGAAAATTTGAAGTGGTGATATGGTAGGTGGTGTTGGTTGATGGTATGGGTGATTAGGAAATCTCATGGAAGGATAAAATGTTGCATTATTCTCAAGACTTTGCAAAGAATTGTGTATGAAATCATTCATGCTCTCATCATCCTATCCCAAGATATTCACATCATGAGGACATGCATTGGAAGGTGAAGGATTATGAATGTTCTCATTGGAATTAGGGTTATTACCAAACACACAAATTGAAACATCAACCAATAATTTAAGAGAAGTCAAAATCTGAGAAAAACATTGAGCCATCATGATGGTGATTTTTACTAAGGATTCAAACTATGATGCAACAATTTTTTAGCAAGAAGACAACAAATCTAGATAATGGATCCCAAGAAGATTCTATCATAGAAATTTTGGTTCAAAAGGAGTAGGAGGATAGAGGCACCCAAGGGTATCTATGTCCTAGGAAAATTTTCCACAAATTCAAAAGTTGATTGTGTGTGATTCTGCTTAAGGGTTCTAGGTCTAGTTGTAGATAGATTTGACAGTGATTTTTTTTAGATTTTTCTTAATTTATGCCCAGAAAAGTATGCAACAATATGTAAACTTTAAAAAATGGCAATCATTTGTGGTGAAGTGGGAGTTCCTGGTTCAAATTTGAATTTTGTAACTATTGACCATGGCGGTCTAGTATTTGATGGTGATCTGATTGTTGGTAAGGAAGTTTTGGAGGTGGCAAGTGGTAGTTTGATTGTTAATACGGTGGTTAGTGATGTGGTTGGAAATGGTTTGGTTGTTAGCATGGTGTCTTTGGTTGGTGTAGTTGTTGGTAAGGAAGTGGAGATTCCCTTCTCTACTTCCAAGGACCATGTGGTGGGTCAAGTATCATTTAATGTGTCAGGGAAGGATGATTCAAGGTTCCTTGAAGCTATGATGACTAGATTTTCTAACCTTTCCCTTAAATCTTGAGGTGTGGAGGTTTCAGCTACTAGAAAAAGTTGTTCAGTGGGGGTAGGCTATATTTTGGTGCATCGATTATGAGATGTTTTCTATGGAAAAGCTTTGAAGAGAAAGCCAGACTGCCCCTTGTTTCCTGGGACCAATTTTGTAAGCTAAAACACTAGGGTAGTCTAGGTATTAGGAATATTTGACCCTTGAACTTGGCCCTATTATCAAAAAAAATTGGCTCCTTCTTAATGATTCTTTGAGTTGGTCTTCTTTGCTCAAGAATAAATATTTATCATTTAGAAGAGCTTGGGATTTCCTCAAGCAGGAGTCTTTATCTGAAGGCTTATATTTCTGGAAGTATATTCTACCTAGTAAAAAGTAATCAAGGAAGGTTCTAAATGGTTGCTTGGTGATGGTAGCCAGATTATTTTTTTGGGAGGATGTTTGGTGTGAAAGTGGACTACTCTTAGAGAAGCCTTGGGCCTCTCCTTCTAGGGACATTTGCTTAATATTTTTTGGGTGTAGGGTGGTGGACTACACCCTGAATGGTATGTGAAAATATCTCTAGAGATGGGACCCTTCCCTTGTTGTACTCCAATATTTTCTCTCTCATATCAAAATCCCATTGTTCCCTAAAGCTAATAGAGTGATATGGACTTCTTGTGCCAATGTTAGTTTCTCGGTGGCTTCATCTTTTGTAAGACTAATGGTTGAACTAGATCCAATCTCATTTTGGTGTGGTCTATGGACCAAGCATCTTACTCCTAACGTTAACATTTTTTTGACTTCTGGTGCAACAAAAGGTTTTAACATTGGATTCTCTATGAAAAAGAAGGTTTTCTCTTCCAAATAGATGTGATCTTTGTGAATGCAAGGCTGAAAGTTCCTTTCATATCTTTCTCAGCTGCAAGTATACTACTCTAATTTGGAGTAAATTTGTATCCCTTTGGAGTCTAGTTTGGATCTTCCCTAATTATTTCAACAGTTTTATTGATCAATCAATTTTCCATTCACCCAATCCCTCACTATGGATATTATGGTTGTTGATGGCCCCTCATATTGTGGGGATTGTGGAAAGAAAGAAATGATAGAGTCTTAAGGGAAGTAAAGCTCAAGGAAGAGGTTGTTTTCTTCAAAATTCATAGGGCTATCATTGAAAATTTTAAATTCAGGTTCGTGGAATCTCCTCCAACTACTCAAAAGTCTTTGTTGCTGGATTGGAAAGTGGTTTCTAAATTATCTATTCCTCATAAAACTCTTAATAACTCAAGCAAGAATGTTCATTGGAAGAGGCCTCCTCATGGGTGGATTAAAGTTAATTTTGATGGGGTGGCTAAGGGATATCTTGGGCCTGTTGGTTGTGGGGGGTGTTGAGGGATGAAGATGGTAGGATTTTGGTTGTAGTGGCACTCCCATTGGGAACCCAAAAAAATCATTTTGTCAAAGTTGAAGTTTATTTATTGGGCATTAAGGTTTCCTTTGAGAAAGGTTATAAAAGAGTGTGGTTCGAGGGTGACTCCCTCAACATTGTTAGATGCTTACAGGGACTAAGCAAGCCTAGGTGGAAAATTTAAGATCTTATAAATGATTCCCTTGCCATGACTGACACTTTTGAAGTACGGTTCAGTCATATTCTTAGAGAAGGAAACTCTCTCAGGTTTTTTTGCTAATGAGGGTGTAAGTCTTATGAATGCTAAGTCATGGGAAGGGTACAACTTAGTACCTGAGATGGCAGTAACATTATTAAGATATGACAACCAAAATAGATCATGAGGTAGAGTGTGTTTGAAGGGTAATTATTTCACTTCCCTCCACATTTTTATGGGTATTTTAACACCCCTTCCCAATGCTATTTTCAAAAATAGAAATCTTTGGATAGTTAGGCAGAGTAGCAGTAGTTTCTAGAATTAGAAAGGAGATTATAAGGAAGTGATAAGGGGGTGACTGAAGTAGGGTAGAACCCATCTCTTGCAACAAATGGAGGAACAAGCCAAAGGTCTAGAAGATATTGGAAGAGGGTGGTCTTAGGCCCTACATGGAGAGGCTTCATGATTTCGACCATGAAGCCTCTCTGATTTTTGTCCAAAGTTGGCATAACATAAGTCTAAAGGTGAATGGCATGGCCTTCCCCATTACAGATGAATTCATATCCCAAATAATAGGTTTGTAATTATAGGGGAGAAAAATATTCAAAAAGAGTAAGGGCAATGATGATGCAATGGGCCCATTTTTCAAGAAAGATGAGAAAGAGAAATTGGTTAAGTTGTCTTCTTAGGGCCATGATTGGCTATCAATTAAACCTATTTGGGCTGAATTTGTAGAGTTTATCATGACGTATGTGACGCTAGATGGGCATTTTACTTCTATTTTGAGGTATCACTTCACATTCCTTAATCACTTTCAAAAAATATTTTGGTGTCCTTTCCATTTTCAGCTATGTCCAATGGAGGTCTCTATGTATGCTTGTTTCAAAAATCCCCACACTCCCATCCTCTATGAGTCTTATTTTTCTTATAATGGAGTTTGTTAAGGTGCATTTCTTGGCTAAAGTGGTTAAGGACAAAAACTAGTTGTTGTGGACCAGCCGAAGGTGGTTGATTACTCTGCTATGAGTTCTAAAAGGGATAACGATGAAGATGAAGAGTGGAAATTGGATGAAGAGTCTAGGGATCAAGCGGTTGAGGTCTCATCCTCTTCCCCTTTTGAATTGTCTCAATAAAAGAGGAAAAAAGGTTGTAAGAATAAGATAACTCCTAACAAGAATCCCAAAAAGCAAGTGAAGGAACCCCAACATTCATGGTTAGGAAGCTCCCAAACTAGAGAGGATGAAGATTATCAAGTTTCTCCCCAACAGATGAAGGACCCAGATTGTGTAGTGAGTGGAGGTTTCACCATAGTGAGCAAGGAGGTTCGCACCCAACAATATATGGTCTCACAACAAGCAGCAAACAAGGGAAAAGGTAAAGAGAGAATCTCTAATATTGAAGCCAAATATATGGGCAATAAATTGGGAAAGATTAAGTTCTTAGGTAGTGTTCATCCACTTTCTATTGATTTATCTTACCTTGATGATGAAAACTCTGAAATGATGGATCTTCTAGACATGGCTAGAAATGGTACCACTTGTAATTTAAGGTTGCTAAATGGGTGATGATTGAGTTTAATAAAGTGAATATCAAGATCAGAAGCCTTAAGGAAAATTTTGCAATCCTTCCCAAAGGGTTGGCCTATAATTTACTCATTGAGAGACTTGTGGATTTGGAGAGATTTGTCTTTGATTTTAAAAATTATTGTGAGAACCACCTCCAAGGAGAGGAAAGCAGGGTTAGTGAAATAGAGGAGGATGTCAAAAAATTGTTGCAAATTAGCCATATGTCCATTAAGAATAGTGTAGATTCCCTTAAGGTCCTTTTGGAAAATCTAAGTGCTCTTAAGGAAGATCAAATTAGTACTGGGCTTCAGGTGAAGGTTCCTCCCACCAAAGAGAAAGGAAAGAAATCTCTGAAAGATGAGGACAAGGGCCCGAGTGCAAGAACTAGGGACAACATGAAGAATTCATTCAAGGAAGAAAATAATGAGCTAATGATGTTGGTTAATCTTCACTATAATCTAGAAATGGAGGTGGTTAACATCTTAAAAAATATGAAATAGTGTCTCTGGGTTGTTTTCTATCTTTTGTTTTGGTCTTTTGGTTCGTTGTTTTTTGGTTGTTAATTGCTTGATGTTTTATATGTGTTATTTATAGTATCAACAACATTTTATTATAAAGGTTTTTGGGTCCCTTCAAAACCTGCTTTTCCCATATAATCAAAATAATTTGTGAAAAATAAATGACAATTTTGAAGGCAATTTTTTGGTCTAAAATGCACAATTTGACTGATTGTAAGATGCCTAAATTTGAGAATGATAATTTTGATGCACTTCTAAAACAAAACAATGCATTTTTTTAAGTTTTAGCACTTTTTCAACTAAATGAATGATGCCTAAATGAATGCAAGTAAGAATGTCAAAACAGAGTTCTACAAGAAAACACAAACTAAAGACACAGAAGTGTGAATTTTTTTGTTAATGCAACTGTACAAGGATAGAGGTGCCCAAGGGCATCTGAGTCCTTGATAGGGATTCTAAAAATTCAAAATTTGAATGTTTATTATAATGTATAAAGGTTCTGCTTTTGTGTGCAAACAAGTCTACAACAAAGTATTTTTCCAAAATTTCCTCAAATTAAGACAATGTGGTAATTTCCAATGTAGATCTGATCTAGGTGACTAAAATGAACCATAATGTCACCTATGATGTAAAATGATATGCAATTTTTGAATTTTTTTGTCTTTTATGATGCAAAAGTAAAACCCTAAATGAGAAATGCAAAACAATGCAATGTAAAAAATTAGATCTAGGATGCAATTTCAAAATGTATGTAATATTAATAGGTCAAGTTCACCAAAATGAAACAAATAAAAATATTAACTCTAGGTCTAATGTGTAAACTAGGATTCAAAGTTGGGGATGTTTTGTTGGCTATTCTCCTTATGTTTCATTAAGATGAAGGTCACAAGGTGTTTCTACTAAATTTCAACAATGAAGGTGAGGTAGTCATACCTGTATCTGCATCTTTTAGGGTCTTGGAATGATTTGGAATTGATATGATATGATTAACCTAATTAAACTATGTGACCTAATATGTAAAATGCAATAATGTGAAAATCAATAGACTGAAATAGTAACTTGCAGGAAGATTTAGGAAGTGTAGAGGATTGTGTACCTTCCTAGAAAAGATGGTTCTAATCACTATAGAGGGAAAAAGTCTCCCTAGCATGAATGGGTTTGTTGGAACCTTCAATTTTTTGCAAAAAATTGAGGTGCCAATGATGAAAAATTAATTATAGCACTCAGAAATGCACCTATAGAATTTGTTTCGCCCAAGCCTATTTTGGAAAATCATAACTTAATCCTATTCAATTTCATGCAAAATCACTTGGTAGGCACATTTATCTACCATATGTTAGTGTGTATGTTTGATTTCAGCCTCCTATGATCAGTTTTGACAAGGTTTTGAAGTACCAAGTTGGAGGGTTCTTGAAGAGTTTGTTGTCTGCATAGTGTTAGATCCGCTAGGAAGGTCAACTTTAGAGGACTATATTTATGAGCTGGGTGATTTTCATGACGAATCAATTGGTGTTTCATATTTTACCCATTGTAATCTACCTTCATGTTCATTTTCAAAGCCAAAAGCAAATGGAGTTTTCATAGTTTTGATGATCACATTTCTAGAAAGTTTCAGAGAGGTTACTTTGACCTTTAATATTTTGTGAAAGAAATGGATTGGTGAAAATTATTTTTGCAAACATGTTCATTTGAATTAGATGAACCAATTCCCCAAGTGGTAGCTTCCAAGGAAGAGATCTAGTATTTTTTCATAATGGTGATTTAGTGAGTTATAGCTAGTTTTTGACAAGTGCAGTTTTTAGAAACAACTGAGTAAGCAACTTTGAGCATTAATATCTTGAAATCTTGGTGATCTCATGAAAATCCATTTGGAAACCATGCTCCTATATCATCAATCAACATGTCAGTTCATTTTTGTGGCTCTGAAAGAATGTTTGATTAGTTTTCTAGAATGATTTTGGAGGCTACCTGACTTGTTTTGGTCACAGTGCAAAATGTCAAGAAGTAAATTTTGTTGATTACCTACTTCAGTTTGGAATGTATTTCATATTTTTTGAAACAATAAATGCAAGTGATGAGGTAACAATTTTGAAGAGTCTGAATCAAAGTTTACTAATTGCAATTATCAATGAAAGAAAAACAAATACATGAGTTGAAAATGTGTTGCAAATGAGTAATTACTTGTAAAATGAATAAAGACAACAATCACTGGAACTCTTGTGAGGAAATCATGGCAAACAAAATTGAAGAGTTAAAGAATGAGCTTGTTCAAACAAGAGCATTGAGTGAGAACCATGAAAAATCATGTATTCAATTAGATAAAGAAAAAAGATGAGATGGAAAATAAGTTAAAAGAATGCAATGATTGGAATAAGAAATTGCATGCAAAGATGAATGAAGACTTAAGCTTGTGGGAAACTTGTAAGGAAATTTTTGCAAGTACAGTTGCAGGGCTGCAAATGAGCTTGATTTGATGACTAATGAAGGAAGAGTTTTTGGAATGCTAACCTCTGAGGAAGTTGAAAGGTAATGTCATTGCATCTTTTGTAAGTCCTATAATATTATTGCCCCCATTTCATGCTATTTAGAAATTTCCACCTACCAATATTATGGGCAACCTAAATCTTTGTGTTTGTCAAGGAAGTAAGAATAATGATTCCTTCACTAAATTGTATAAACAAGTATCCAAAGGTTGATACATACAAAAGTTGGAGTTGCATGAGGAGTTTAGATCTAATATGTCCTATTAAGAACCAAATGCTTTTGATAGATCCAATGGAGCCTCATAGCATTACCAATGGTGGAATTTTGCGACTCATAGTGAACTAAATAACTAGAGGAAAGGTTCTATAAATCTTCTATAGCTCAATTCACAAGGAATGATATGCCAATATACGTTGAGCCTCCAAATGAAAGTTAATTGGAATTATACAGTGATAGAAGAGCAAGTGTCAGGTCGATGAATTGTTCATGAAAGAAGGTTCCAAATAATATTTTAAAGCTGCATGCATTTGGCATGACATTCTAGAGATTCAAGGTCATGTGAACTGACATATGTGCCTACTTGAAGAAGGAATATATTGCCACTTAGAAATGTGTATTTTCTTTAAATTTTAGTGTGATAGAAGGTGAAACTTAGCGCTCCAATGTAATGTAAAGATGGGTGGATCTTTAACTCAATCTTGAGCTTACTTGACGCTGCAACAAGGCCAGAAGTATGTACACGTGGGATTTGTGTGCTTAGCAATGTCACAGCTGGTAATAAGTATCATAAAGGAAAGGTTATGTGTTTAGATGCTCCAGATATACATGGTGAATGCATCATCTTAATGGATAAGTTTTTTCCAATACTTTAGTAATCCTCATGCACAGATTGATGCGGTATGGTGTATAATGAATCGCAGTTATCTTGGCAGTCTCGGAATCGAAGTATGAATTGCAAGGCTTAGATATGCTAGTGACCCCAAGTATCTCTCACATTACTATGAGCACAAATAAATAAACCCTAAAAATGAGCAGTGGTGTGGTAACTTGAATGCTTCTCACCGCATCTTGGCAGAAAACCAAGACAAGAACCCTAAAGTGGTGTGGTATTATGGTGTAGTGTGCAACACATAAAAATATAAAATATATTGCAAATAAAAGCATACTTTCACATTTGAAAAATAAAATTTATTAAATGCAGAAAATGGGTGGAGCTCTCCCCACATCTCCACAAAAGGTCACAGTAGAAAATATAAATTGGATCAGTGTTGCGGTGAAGCCATGAAATAAAATGAAATGCTTTCACGGTTAAGGGAAAAAATTATTTCACAAGGCTGAAATTATTTTGGGAGATATAATTCTCTACCATAGGAAAAAATTAAAGAGTGTACGAGATAGTGGGTAATTTAAAGCTCTTCCTGCATCATGTCAAATCAAGTTCAAGAACTCATAGATCATGCAAAGATGAAGGAGATTAAAATTAAAATATTTTATTTTCTGAAGGAAATCAAGATAATGAAAAATTGCACCGCATGGATATGTGAAGGATCATAACCATGGAAATACAAAGTATAAATGAGAGATAAAATCAAAGGAAGAATCATTAAGTAGATATTAGATATTAGGTAGTAGAGTAGAAAAATAAGATAAAGAAAAGACTTTTGGTGTATACTGCAAAATCTTTGGAAGCAATTTAATGGAGAAGAATATTATAATCTGGTGGTCGTAATTCTGGTGTTCAATTGTTTGTTGATGTTAACTCGTAGAACTTATCTTGTTGTCTTTAGAGTGGTTTTTCCTTGTTATTTAGATTGAATGTATCAAGGTTATGTTTAATTTGTTAAGACACATTTGTTTCTTATGTTTGATTCATGTTGATTGGTTTTTGCAAGAAAGAATTAAATTCCTTTTAAGTGATTCATTTTAAATGGTTTTTTCCAAGAATTAAAATCCTTTTAAATAAATTATCTTAACTGGTTTCCTTCAAGTAAGAGTTAAAATCCTTTCAAATAGTCATAGTAACCTAGGGAGATATCATTGGTATTTTTAAGAAGAGTCTGGTAACTGACAACCTTGAACATTTATACAAAGTATAAACATCTAAAAGTGTCAAACAATTTGAGTTAAGCCAAAAGGAGGATACACATATCATACACATCTTGACTCCATTTCCCAGTAGAATAAGACACTGATCCATTTTAATTAAAACCATATTTCACATAACTTCATTCACATATTTCCAATTTTCAGTTATAAAAATAGCAGTAGGAGTAGAAGTAGAGGTTAGTTTTCAAGTTATCTACCTCAAAACCCCCATGCCATATTGAATCAAATAAGAAAAATAGTTTAATTAAACCACATTCAATCTACTTAAAACCAAAATAAAGGAAATCACATTCATTATTAATCAAGGTACACCTTCCTATGTCTATCAAAACCCGAAGTGTAGGGAATTCCAACCATCTTGGTGGATTTTGTTTGTTGGCTAAAAAATTGTTAAATCTGACCATAAAGCCTGGCATACTCTTAGGATTTACAATTTGCAATTTTTGGAACTAATGGGGTCCTTTTATGCTACTTCTTCTCTGCTTTTGAGGTCCTCTAATGACTGATTTGAGCTTCTAATTCTTGATTGCAGAGTTGTCGAAACACCGTCAGATAATTCTGTAGGTGATTTTTTTTGAGTTGACAAGATGTATGGCTTCAAATGCAATAATGAACAATTTTTATTCAAACTTCTTTCAATCCTCTTCAAACCTAAGATCTACACATTCACAAAGAGAAGAGATGTTGTGCCATTTAGGAGCTTTCCTTGGTCAAACCCTGTGTAAGTGTTTCCACTTCCCCAATGGCAATGTCAATGATAAATGATAATGGATAGGAAGGAATGATGGAATCACAAAGTTTTGCAACTCACCCCACTTCAATGGATTCCTTGAAGGACTGAATTTATACACATCACCTCAAGGTCTTGGATCTTTCTTGCTTGAATGCTTTGGATACTTACAAAAGTGTTAGCTTAACAAAATAATGATAACATCAACACACATAAACTCACATAGAATTTGACATGATGTTGGGATCTTGAATTGTTGCAATAAAGCTCTGAAATTCTTCTCTTGACTTGCTTGATAGTGCTCTCAATGTTCACCTATTGCTTGATCATTTCTCTTAGATTTCAAATGATGCAATAACTAGGTATTTATAGGAATTTCTCCAATTTCCCCAAAATTAAATCATAATAGCCAACATTAGCAATGTGAATTTTGAATGTTAAAATCTTATCAACAACATATCCAAAATTGGTCCCCGACAAAATAGGGGGACCCATATGCCCTAGGGCGAATGGGTCTTGGCCCTATTTTCCAATACATTAAGTGTCAAGGAAAAAATATTAATTAGATACATTTTTCCAATGCTTGCAATTTCTCAGAAAGTGGTACAAATGGACCATAGAATGAATAATTTAGGAAGTTAGGGACCCAATTAGGTTCAATAACTTAGGGGGGGGGGGCGGGGCGAACATAGAGTGAAATTGTCAAGGGTGATAGTTTATGATACTAGACATCCAAATAAAATAAGCCTTTCCAAAAAGAGTTAATAAATCTAATATCTCTATCATTAATATTTTTAGGCAACCCATGTAGCCTAAAGACTTCTTTAAAGATTAGGTCTACCACTTGATGTGACTAGAATTTTGAAGAAATAACAAATAGGTAGGAATACTTAGCCTATCCACAACAAAATAAATGCGATATTTACCCTATACCTTAGGAATACCTATGATGAAATGCATGGATATGCTTTCCCACTTCTCATTTTGGATAGGTAATGGCTAAAGAAAGCTTGCTGTAAAAGTATGCTCTACTTTGTTTTGCTGAAATATCATATATTCTCTTATGTGTTTGAGGACATCCTCCTTAATTCCATTCCATGAGAACATTTCTCTTATTTATATGTATGTCTTATAGTATCCGAGGTGTCCTACTAGTGATGTATCACAAAAATACCTTAAATTTTTTCCTTCATTTTGGATTTAGGAACTAGGAATAATTATTTTGTTAAGAATGAGACCATTTTCTACTATAAATCTATCATCTCTTACACTCCCATTAAGGGGATAGTATCAAATTCATTTGTAACATATGTTTCCATAATAAATACCTTCTAAAAATTAGAAATAGTAGAATTAGAACATAGAGTAGGCATCCTTGAAAGAGCATAAATATTACATTATTTTTCCATTCATGTACTTTATGTTAAAATTATAACCTTGGATCTTACTCACCCTATTTTTTTTCCTATCATTCAAGTCATGTTGGTAAAGGAATAAATTTAAGCTATTATGACATTACTTGACTATAAATCTTCCAAAAACCAAATGTTATCAAAAATTGTCCAAAACATACATGATAGCCAACATCTCTTTGTTATGGATAGATAATCATTTTTTGGTTATTTAAGCTCCAATTCCCTCTCATGAATCATCACATTTAATAACAAATAGATGTGATAAATCTATGATAACAAGAATAAGACATGAACTTATTACCTCTTTAAGCTTATCAAAATCTTCTTGAGCTATTTTTGTCCATGTAAAAGCTATTTTCTTTGTCATATCCATTAATGGTTCTCCTATCTATGAAAAACCTTAAAAAATATCCTATAATAGTTTCAAAGGTCAAATAATCTTCTCAAATATATTAATATGCTAGAAGGATTCCAACCCAAGATAGCTTGGATATTATTTTCATCCACCTAAACACCTTGAGAACTAATGGTATGCCCCAAGTACAATTTATTTGTAACCCCAAACTCACAGTTAGATTCATTTGAAAAGAGAACATGTTGTTTTAGTATTCCAAAGATTGTATCTAGTTACTTCAAATGATCTTTCCACTTGTCTTATTGTAAATCAAAATATCATCAAAGAAAATTAAAACAAATTGTATTAATTGATTATTAAGTGCCTATTTCATGCATGAGCGAAAAGTAGTTGGTGCATTTGTCAAGCATGAATAAGAATTAAAAGTTCCAAAAGTGACACCTAAATTTGTTTATGCACATTGTAATCCCTTACACAAATATGATGGTAACTTGACCTCAAATTTTGATCTTTAAAAAATATAAAAATCTATGCAACTCATCAATTTCAAGAATGGGATACTTTTTTTTGTATCCTTCATGTTCAAATATGTGTAATCAATATATATCCACAAGGTTCCATCCTTTTTATTCACAAAAAATATGGATGAAGCAAAAGGGATAGAACTAGGCATGATGTGACCCCATCTCTAGGGGATCTTTTATGGCCTTTTCTATCTCATTTTTTTACATTCTTGGGTAGAAATAAGGAGTGGTCGTGAAAAAATTAGAGTATGGTTCCAAGTATATGATATGTTGGAATCCTCCATAAAGTGATATTCCTAGAGGAAAATAATTAAACACCACATTTTTATTATTCAAGATATTTTGAATATCAACATGATAGGAACCTCACTTACCCATGGATGAATTTTTAGGTATCACCAAGAAACTTATCCCTTATAGAAAGTGCTCTCCATTCTTTTACCCATAATTTTTCATGATGTAATATAAAAAAATCCTATAAGCACCACATATTTCTCTTCAAATTTAAACTTAAGCTCCATGGATTGATATATATGTGAAAACTCACCAAGGGAGTGTAACCATTATACACCCATAACCATGTCAATCTCTTAAATACACACCATATAAATTGTCACATATCTTATGATCTCCCATGGCTATGTTGATTTGTAAAATTATTTTAGTGCATGAAATGGTGAATCTATTAGTAATAATGACATTAAATCATCCAAATCCTTATCTTTTGATCTTTTCTTAACCACCAAACCCTCATTAATGAAATTGTGGGTTTCCCTCTATCAATAAGCACTATGATTTTCTATCCAAATAACACTCCTCAAACTTTGAATGCATGATATTTAGGTGATTATAAGAGGGATATGAGTGTGTATTTTTTCATGCTTTCATCTTCCACATTTTTAGGCTCATGTTCCTTTATGGTTGGTTATGGCTCAGGTTATTCTAGATATAAATCATCATAGATATTATTTTAATATAATGGAATTGGTTGTTGTCAAGTAATCTATGACCCAATTCTCATGGATCCTTGCATAAAAACCACAACTTTCTCCTTCTAAGTTCATTCCTATTATAGTCATCTACCTTCTTTTTTATAGGTGGTTTGGGTTCCATCTTCTTTAAATGTGAATATAAGACCCCTTTCCAAAAAATTCCTTTATGTTTTCCAAAGGGTGGATGTCTTGTATTGATATATAATTCTACCCTCAAGCATATATGGCTCAAGTGTTAGGGTTCTTTTGATTTCCTCTTGTAGATAAGTGGGTACAAAAGCCTTAATAATACCTTTGATGGGTTCAAACAAACCTTCAACAAATAGAAAATTTCTCCTTTGATTAGAAATTCCAAGCACCATTACTACAACATTAAAATTTAGCAACATAAGATTCCATGAAGTGTTGTTTGATACCTGTAAGTTATTTTCAATACTCATCCTCTTACTTTTTCTCAAAATGGTCTAGAATCATTTGACTAAAATCATCAAATATTTGCACAAGGCTATGTCCTTGTGTGACCAAACCACAATACCATCAATCACTAAAAAATTTCTTCCAAATAAAATATAGCAAACCAAATGTAATCTTCCTCCTCCATAGGATTGAGAGTAAATTTTTTTTATAATTTTTACAACCAAGCCCTAGAAAAAATCTTATTGTTTCCATCTAAGATGAGAACATTCAACTTAAACCTACTTTTTGTTGCAACATTACCTTTCAAATACTTTTATTTCCATCTAGGGTTCTTCTCTTATATGTTTTATTAGTGATGTCTAGGTAAATAACAAAGGATATTATATTTTTAAGGCTTCAAATTTACCTTTGTACTCCTCAAAAACTCTGTCAATCCCTTTACAAGAGAGTCTTTAGACACTTTCTCTTCCTTTTTGTATTTATAAAAAAATATAGATTTTTATGGCTTTGGAATGGGATTTAATCATATATATTTTTATTTATAGATGTACTTCCTTATCCTCTAGATGCTTTTGTAGGATTTGACATGTTTATTCTTCTATAGCATGTAACACTTGTACCATAAGATCTATCATTCCATCATGTTATTGGTGCGATATAATCATGTTGTCATTGAATAATTATTCCTTTTATTTAGTAGTTAACTTGTAATTTTATCTTCCCCATTCTACTTATCTTTTTCTAGATCTTGTGCTTACAATCTCCTTTGCTCCCTTCTTTGATGCCTAATTTCTCTTTCATTGTGACACATCCATAATTTGGTTCACCCTTCATTTTTAGAAGACCATGACTCTAATACCATTATAAAATAAAGTGAAAGGAGGGAAACATAACTCTATAATTTTGTATGTAGAAGAAAGTGGTCTTGTGGGGGCATAAGGAATGAAGGTAATGCATGCTAATAGAGTAAATTTTGAAAGATTGAAACACAAGGAACCGAGGAATCAATGTATTGAAGGATATGAAGGGAAAGGGATGTCACATGGGAAATTCTATATTTCTAAAAGTTAAGACAAAGAAAAAGTTTAAGGAATGGGTAAGTGGAGGTTGAAGGGAAGGTATGATACCTTGGAGAAGCCTGAAACCCTATCCAATTATAGAAAGTGATCCAAACACTCTCATAATTAGAATTGGGGACACTACATAATAATAGATTATAATTATATCATGTTATAACAAAAATATAAACACAATCTTTGAAGAAAAATTGCTCATAATAGACCCAAGTAGCCACCATATACTCTCTCTAAAAGTGTATTATAAAATCAATTAGAAAACTATTGCTCATCCAACCAACTAGAGTAAAAATTGAATTAAAACACACCCATTGGTAGAGCCCCTCCTATCATAATTTGGGCCCAACCTATATCCACAAGTCCTTGAATATCCATTATTTTACAAAAAGTATGTCCCTCTAGATAGAAAACACTCAAAAGTTTAAAAATATATTTTAAGAACCTCTATATCCTACTTCAACACTTACTGTTCAACAAGGACACAACACCACCTTATCACTCCCACTACTTGGGAAATGACTAATTTAATAAAACTATAAAATAATATCAACTAAACTCACATAAAAGGATGCAACTTATGTCCTCTATTTAATATTAGTGTTAAAGAACATTCATTGATCTACAATCTTATAAACTAAAATATTGTAAATCCAATTTAACCTACTTCTTCCAACTAACCCAATATTTTTTCACACGCATTCTCTCTTGATCTCTTAAGACAAACTCATCTCTCCCAAGTTCTTCATATCAAATAGAAAACTTAGATTAAGATCCAATCATATCCATACTATTAGTAAAAATAAAGAATTAAAATAATAGTAAATGATCAACATGTTTGACACAAAAACAATGACCTAATAAGTTCTAAATAAGTCTCAAATCCAAACATATGTATCAAAATTCAATTTGGATGAACCTCATACATTAATAGATGTTCTATTCCATGTCCTTTTGTCAACACTACTAAGTGATCTAGTTGTGAAAAGTAAATATCCTCCAAATCCCTATACAAAAGGCCATATCAACATCAAAATATTTCACCCAAAGGTCAAACTCAACAATAACAAATAAAATAATCTAAAAATATGCAATCTTTTTAATTTAAAGGAAAATCATATCAATACCCATTCTCACATCAAGGGAATAATCTCATAGTCATTATTAATGCTTCTTACCCCTCTAACTAGCTCTCAAAACTAACTGTATAGCTCAATAGCCATGAGAAAATAAAGCATAAATAGAATGCATAATACATTTTAAATTATTCTGCACTAAGTATGTTGAACTCATGTTCAACTCTATTTATAGGCTCCTCAGTCTTCCTACTAAAACCATGTCAAGAGACTCACTATTCCAAAAATCAACCTTAAAAACCAAGAAATATATCTAGCCTCACCTAAACCTATCTAGCAACTAAAGGTACACATCCAATCATCTCATGCCAACCAAAATCCAACTATAACACTATAATATCAAAGAGATCTCAAATAAAATTGATCATTATACTCAACAATGGAATACTAATTATCTCATTCAACTACTACATGATGTGATGGGAGACTCTTCTAGTGAGGTGGGGTGCATTCAAAATTTTGCAAGGGACGGAAATGATGGTTCGCCTCTTGGTGGTAATGGTAGTAGGTCAGATGTTGTTGTCGGTGTTGGCAAGGATTTGTCAAACTGCAGTGGCATTGTGGGATTTGATGGTGGGTCCTCTTTTTTGTCGTTTGTTCCAGATACTTTTGGTGTGGATGATGGACATCTCAATCTTGGTGTGGGGGCCTTTCCTCATAATGTGAGCCCATA
>VDFB02000017.1:96187638-96337326 GCA_007258455.2 Sequoia sempervirens | reverse complement strand
GTTCCCTATGAATCCTAATCTGATTCGACACTCCTTTCCAAGGAAGCCACATGTGAGACTGGTCAATTAACACATACCTGTTCAAAGATTTGGTGAAATACCTGCCTAGAATTAGACCATAAGTATCAGGAATATCCGCTACTTGTATATTGACAATTTGTTAAACCCTGATCCAATGTAGTTTGCATAGGGATCATGTTCAATTCTCCAACTACAGTCACCTCCGTCTTATCTAACTGGGTAATCTTTCATTGGGATGCTATAAGAGTAATACCTAGAGCTTTGCAAATAGTGTAGAGCATGACATTTGTGGAGGCTCCTAAGCCTAAAATGAAATTGTGCAAGTTTTTCCCAAAGATGAACACTAAAATTAGGAAAGGAGGAGTCTCAATCTTCCCTTGGAATAAACTAATAGAAGTATCAACTTGGGCTACTTGAATTCTATCCTTTTCTTTTCCTTTGTCCTTGGACAATACTTGTCCTTGGTCTCTTGGTGGTTGTAGACCTGAAGTCTTTTCACTTGTCTCACTCACAAGCTTATTCTAAGGAATTACTTTAGGAGCAAAAGACCCGAGGAAAACATTCCTAATAGTAAGAACTCTCATTAATTCAAAGGTAGATATACTTACCTTCAATTTCTTAAGTTCGTCGGCAACATATTCACCCAATTGTTTAGTGCTCATATCAGAGGAAGCATCCTTAGGTTGATCTGCTAACTTTTATTTGCTTACATCAACATTCCTCCCCTTTGATGGGTCTGATTGCCCACCTTTTGAGAAATACTGCACTGGCACATGAGGATAAGAAGGATTATTGCTTGCATTTGGATCAAGAGGCATAGAAAAGTTGTTCAGAGGAATTGAAGTAGTGAATGGGCCTCTAGCTTGCGGACCTCTATTTGGTATGTTCCTAAGGTCATACTTCCTTGTAGGTTGTTGAAATGTCTGGACTTCTTCAACACCCACCTCTTCTACATCCAAAGGGCCATTGTCATTTTCTATGTCATCTTGAAATAATTTTGAAATATCATCCCTGTTGCACACTTGTTCTAGCTCTTCAACTGATTCATTTAATTCTAGTTTAGGTGCATTTTCTTCACTTTGTAGGAATGGAGCATGATTCAATACCAGAATCGAGGTATCATAGGGTCTTGATGGCACCAATTCTTGATTACTGGACCTATTTTCAACCTCGTATTGGAAAATAGAGTCTGTTGTTTGAAATTATGGATAGTCAAGTTTAGAGTGTTGGCTGGTCTTATGAAGTCTACACCACCCAGAAAAAGCGGACTTAGCCAAGTAGATGCTACTTGAAGGTTTGTCTTGATTAGGTGGCTGGTCTAATGGAGTTGGAACACCTCCATTGTTTGGTCTTGTATTCAAAGTTCTATTCTACCTAGGAGGTTGTCTTCTATCAAATCCTTGTCCAGTTGACTGTCTTTTATCAAAATGTTTTCCAACCTACTATCCTCTATCAAAGTTCTTCCCATATCCTTGCGTGGAATCTCTGTTTTCTCTATTGTGATTAGCTTGCATATTTTTTTGAGCAGCTTGTAGTTGACTATTTTGATTTCTCAAATAGGTCACTTCAAAATTCAGCTTCTTCACTTGTTTAGTCAATTCATCTAGCCTTTCTTTATCTAGATTATTGTAGGGTGTCGACCCAATGTTATTCTAATAACTTCCTGACGATGTTCCTAAGTCGAGAGACTGGTTTAGAACCTCAAAATTTTGCAAATAAGATGGGAAATTGGCTTGTTGTTGCGGGTATACTGATAGATTGGTGTTTTGTGAGTAGTTGGGCATTGGTGGAGCCTAGTTAAGTGGTGGACCTAGATTAAAAACCATGGGAAATTGTGGTATAGGGTTCATGAGAGGTGTTTTATTGGTCAGGGCCTGATTGAGTGCCTGAACTTGCCTTAGGTGAGCAACTGGTCCTAAAGATGGAAAAGGCCCTGATAGATGTTGTCTTAAATTAATACTAACTTTGAATGCCTCATTGTACGTTGCAAGTAGGGTCCTAGGAGGGTTTGGTCTCCATTTGAGGAAGGTGGCAGTAAGGCTATCAAGGGATTCATAATAGACCTCCAGGGTAGTGGCATTATCAACAACATATGGAGGTTGTAACCTAGTATATGCGTAATGAAACCTATTATTAAAGGACCCAATGGGCTCATTGATTTCTCTTTTCAACTTGGTGAACTGAAGATATAGCTCACTAGAACTGATGGGAATCTTGAACTTCTATAGAAGAGGATTTTCCAACTTAGTCTAGCTATGGATGGAAGCCACAGGAAAATGGTTATACCAATAAAATGCATCCTCTCCCAAGGAATATGGGAAAATTATACATGCAACATCTTCATGCTCGATTCCCCTATCCCCGAGGAAGGTTTTGAAAATCCTAATATGTTCTCTAGTTGTCCTATTCGGATCATTAACATGAAACTTCAAGAAAAAGTGCTCAGGATTTTTAGGCATAACATGATAATCATTAAAGATTAATGGTGATGGGTTGTTCACCAAGAAAGCCATGGGTTGTTGTGGTGGAGGTGGTGGAGGCTACTGAATAGGAACTGTTTCAGATTCAGATGAGAAATGGTTGGATGCAGGTGAGAATAATGAGGGGGATGGAAAGGGTTGAGCGGATGAAGATTCCTCCCTATTTTTGGTCCCTCTTGACTTGGTAGGGGCTTGTAGCTCTTGAAAGTATTCTTCTCTTGGTGTTGATCTGGCTCTTCTTCAAAATCTTTCAAGAGAAAAAGAAGATAGGAAACACTCCAGCTTGCTGGTTCAAGCCCTCCTTCTAGCGCCAATTTGCTAATGGTGTTTTCTACACAACATTAACTCAGACATAATATCCAAATCCTATCTCTCTTGAAAGGTAAATCTCTTTCAGCAAGCCTCAAGAGATAATCCCAAGGTCTTTAATGTCAGGTCTTGACAATGCAAAAACAACTTAGTGATAAATGTGAATATGTTGTTAATCACAAGGGGCCTTACAAAGCAATGAAGATCTTGCAATATTTTGATGCTTTTAATCCTAAAACTAACCCAGATTTCAAGAAACAACAAAAGGGATAAAGGGTTTACAAGAGATTCCTAGAAAAGAAAATTAATCTAGAGACCAACAATGCAAATGATTAAACACTTGAAGTGGACCAACCCTTTTAAAACTATTTTTTTCTAAACCCAGATAGAATCTTACATTATCATATAAATAGTGTAATCTTCTAAGGAATGTAAAGATTTTCAAATTGCGAGCATTCATACAAATCAACCTTAGTGATAAAAATGAATAAACACCCACAACCAAACTTGGCACACGATATTGAGGCCCAGGATAACTTTACACAACAACTTACAGTCAACAAGTTGCTAAAAGTATAGACCATGGATCCCTCAAACACTTCAAATATCAAACCACAAGCAATATTGCATCACATTTAACTCTAAAATCTAACATGTAACTAATAATTTGCAGCAATTTAAAAGATGTGGAATAACCAGAACCATGCAGAATGGAACAACACAAGAAAGATCACCAAAAGACAATGTATTCACTTATATTACTTCACCCAGGTTTGCAACAATTCAGTATTCTTAATGTTTCAGCACTTTTCCCTCAGAAATATGCTAACTCCTAGTTCAACTATAGCTATTACAATGATATCTAAATTTCTAACCTCCAAAAATGAAGCCATAGCCTCAATTTATAGGCAAGACTTTTTGGGAAATGTATTTCTATTGCTGATATGTGGTTTTCATTGATGTCAACACTATTAGCACTATGTGGTTGAAGGCTGCATATGTCGAGGATATTGAGAAAATTGTAAAAGAATAATTTTTAGGAAGTCTATGGATTAGTTTGGTCATGAAGGTGTTGTGTTCAGTACATGAAAGTTTAGCTACTGTGGACTAGAGAATTTACTATTGAGAGTTTTTAGATCATCCACTGGAAGTTTCAGATGTTCGCATGATTATTTGTGAATGTTATGGAAATTTGTATTCTGACAGTGTTTCTGAGGTCTCAGCCAGTGTTCCCGATTAAAGTTCATATGATTTTGGTGATCTTACTTGCTACGGATGTCTCTCTATTGTTTCTTGGTTCTCATGGATATTTCTAGTATGTTCTCTATCATTTTTGCTAGTTTGCATCGATCGGAGTGATAGTGGTTGAAGATTTTTCTTGTGCATATTTAGTTTCTCTTATTCCTGGCCGACATGATGGTGGTAACATGTTGCAGATTTTTGAAGTTTGAAATTAAATTGTTTGGCATGCTTGAGGATATTATTTTTGGTCTTACACTTATCCTGGATGATGATGTTTAATCCACATTGAAGATTTATTTGTAATATTGAGCCAACATTGCAAATATTGTAAAATATATTTTGTATATTCTAGCTGACTAGGTTATTGATTTAAATCCATTTAACGGATATATAAGAGAGTTTGGTTGTGTGAAGTGAAGTGCGAGTGAATTCCAGAGAAAGTGAAAGTGTGTGAATAATTATTTATCATTCAAGTGCAAAGAGTAAGAGTGAAGTGTGAAGAGAGTTTTTATGTGCTTAATTGGAACTATAATCCAACTTTTGGAGAAGCTCTTCTATTAGTTCAAAATCTCTATGGATCTAATCCATTTTCTGTTGGGTATTGAGCCCTTTTGTAATTGAGCAGTGAGCTCTAGGTAGCGAGCCTGAATGCATGTGCATTCCCCTTTTCATTTTTCATTATACTTCTAACATGGTATAATTGTGGACTAACATCCACCATGGTTTTTTCCCTAATAGGGTTTCCACAAAAAAATCTTGGTGTTCTCTGTGTTTCTGGTGTTCTTATTATTTTTAATTAATTGCTTGTTCATCTTATTAGAGATCAAGTTAAGTAAGAAAAGTTTAAATTTGTTTTGATTATTTTGACAACTGATTCACCCCCCCTCTCAGTTGTTTGTCCTTGTTTTTCCAACAATTGGTATCAGAGCTAGTTCCTCTAAGAGAAGTTTAAAAGCTTGAGGAGATCCAAAATGGCAACATACAAGAAGGGAAACCCCAGATATGATGGAACCAATTATTCATTGTGGAAAACAAGAATGTAATTTAATTTGAAGTGCATCGGTGAACCCTACTGGTTGAACACAAAAAATGAGTATATTATCCCTGCTAATGGTCCTTCCACTACTAATGAGAAGAAAGATGCTAAGATTAATGTCTGGGCTATGGAAGCTATCTTGAGTGCTTTAATTGATTCAGAGATGGAAAATATGCTGGGATTGAAGAAAACACATGAAATGTGGACAAAGCTGGAGACCTTGTATGAAGCAGATATACATGTGAAGATGGCCAAGTTGCAAAGTTTAAAAGAGAGATTGTAGATGGGTGAGGATGAGAATATCTCTTCCTTTATGTAGAGAGTGAATGGAATAGTGTTGGGCATCATATGTGTCAGTGGTTTCATTGAAGAAGATGAAATTGTGGCTAAGGTTCTTAGATCATTACCTCCTTCCTACAAATCAAAGGCTCATGTAATTGAAGAAACCAGATCTATAACAAATCTGACAAGAGATACACTGGTTGGCAAGTTAGCTGCTTTTGAGTTGAGCGAATTTGGCGATTCTGCTACTAAGACTAAGACTGCATTCAAGGCTACAATATCCAGGAGAGGGATGTCAAGATATGAACTAGTTGAGTGTTCCAAAAGGATGTACAAATATGAGGAAGATATGAGACAACTTGAAGATCAAGAAAGAGAGGTAGAAGAGCTAGAAGCAATGATTGCAAGAAGAGAAGGTAGAGGTAAAGGTAAGCATGAAGGAAAATTACCTCTTATATGTTTTTCATGCAATAAAATAGGTCATTTTGCATCAAGGTGTCCTAATAGAGTTCCAAGACCTAAACCTAACAAGAAAAAGTTTCAAAATAAATGCTATTTTACTGAGGAATATGAATCAGATGATGAACATGAAGGAAATGGAGATGGATGGGTGTTCATTTCTCTTAAGGAGAATAAACTGGAAGCCACTAAATCTACCATAGTTGAAAAAGCTCTTTCAGCCCGTATAGAAGAAAAGGATGAATGGGTAATTGATAATGGATGTTCACATCACATGACTGGTGATAAGGACAAATTTGTAAGTCTAGAAAAGTATGATGGCGGGATTGTGAGATTTGGTGATAACAACACCTATGAGATCCGTGGTAGAGGGTATATCTGTCTTGGTGGAAATCACAACACTAATGATGTTCTCTATGTCGAAGGTCTGAAACACAATCTGTTGAGTGTCAAATAGAGGGTGCATAAGGGTTATAATCTACAATTCAGGGATGGAAGATGCAAGATATATGGAAGTTCCAGAGATCTAATTACCTCAGTTAAATAGAAAAAAGGTAATATTTTTCATTTGACTACTACTAATGAAAGTTGTTTGGTTGCACAAGTTGATGATAGATGGTTGTGGCATAGAAGACTGTGTCATGTAAAATTTGATAATATTGTCAAGATAAGTTCCTCCCAAGCGGTTAGGGATCTTCCAAAGATAGTGAAGCCTGCTAACATGATTTGCAAGGAGTGTCAAGTGGGTAAGTAGACAAGAACCTCATTCTGGAGCAAACAGTATCACACAAGTGGATTGTTGGAGTTAGTGCATATAAACCTATGTGGTCCTGCTCAAGTGAAAAGTCTTCATGGTGAAAGGTACTTTATGTTGATCATTGATGATTTTTCTAGAATGATATGGGTTAATTTTCCGAGAGAAAAATGTGAAGCATTTCAAAAGTTTAAAAATTTCAAAGCAATGGTAGAAAATGAGAAAGACTTGAAAATAAAATTCCTAAGGTCTAATAGATGTGGTGAGTTTACCTCTAGGGATTTTAATGATTTTTGTGAAGAAAATGGAATCAACAGATAACTATCTACTCCCTGGACCCCTCAACAAAATGGTATTGTAGAGAGAAAGAATAGAACCATTCTGGATGCTACCAAAACAATGATGCTAGAAGGAAATGTGCCTAAGACCTACTGGAGTGAAGTAGTAAGCACTCCCATATACACATTGAACTGGGTAAATGTCAATTGTGATTCTGATAAGACTCCATATGAATTGTGGTTTGGACATAAGCCTACTATCAAGTAATTTAAGGTTTTTGGAAGTAAGTGCTACATCAAAAGAGATGATGATATAGGAAAATTTAAAGCAAGAATTTATGAAGTAATCTTCCTAGGATACTCTATCAAGAGTAAGGCATACCGATGTTTCAACAAAAGACTGAGAAAAATGGTTGAGAGTTCAAATGCCAGAGTTGATGAGGACTTCAGTAAATCATCCAAATGCAATGGCTATGATTCAGATGAAGACAATACAAATAAATGAAAAAAGTATTCAAACACAAAATCAACTTTAGATTGTGCCATATGTTCTGGTAATTCAAAATAGTTAGGAAGCATAAACAAGTGTGAGTGTTGAATAAAGAGAAGAAGAATAAAATGTGTGACAACCTAAATGTTCCAAGGTACGTAAGATTAAATCATTTTGAGAATCAAATCATATGAGATAAAAATAAGGGTTTACACACTAGAAGGAAGATTGTAGAAGAATATTGCCTAATTTCTTAGATTGAACCTAAAAATGTCCAAGAAGCCTACAATGATGGGGATTGGATGGAAGTCATGAAAGAGGAGTTGATGTAAATAGAAAAGAACAATACATGGGTACTTGTTCCTAGACCTAAAGACAAGAATTTAATTGGCACTAAATGGGTCTTCAGGAATAAGCTAAATGAACAAGGTGAATTTGTCAAAAACAAAGCAAGGTTAGTCTGCAAACGATATTCACAAATGGAAGGAATAGATTTTGAAGAAACCTTTGCTCTAGTTGCCATAATAGAAGTGGTAAGATTGTTTCTTTCCTATGTTGCTCACAAGAATTATAAGGTCTATCAAATGGACATCAAGTCAGCCTTTTTGAATGGAGAACTAGAGGAAAAATTCTACATAGAATAGCCTAATGGATTCCAATTGATTGAAAAAGAAGATATGGTCTGCAAGTTAAAGAAGGCCTTGTATGGATTGAAACAAGCCCCCATAGCCTAGTACGCTAGACTGGACAAATACTTGCTAAAGATTGGATGTAACAAAGGTATTGTTGATAGAAACCTATAATTTAAATTAGATAATGACAAATAGCTAATTATTGAAGTATTTGTTAATGACATTATTTTCAGAGGAAATGATAATCTGTGTATGGAGTTTTCTGATCAAATGAAGAATGAATTTGAGATAAGCATGATTGGTGAAATGAAATTCTTTCTTGGATTACAAGTTTCTCAATTAGACAATGGGATTTTCATATCACAATCCATGTATGTGAGAGAATTGTTAAAGAAATTTGGTATAGAGGATTCAAGACCTGTTGGTACTCCCATGATAACTAGATGTAAGTTGACTCAAAATGATGATTCTCCCAAATCCAATCAAACAAGGTATAGGTCAATGATTGGAGGATTGCTATATCTGACTCAAACTAGGCCAAATATTATGAATGTTGTATGCATAGTTGCTAGATTTCAGTCTAATCTAAAGGAGTCTCATGTGACAGTAGTTAAAATATTTTTCAGATATCTTAAAGGAACAACTAATTTTGGGTTATGGTATCCAAAAGATGATAATCTTATCCTAAATGTATATACAAATTCTGATTGGGTTGGAGATGTAGATGATAGAAAGAGTACCAGTGGTGGTTCATTCTTTATAGGGAAGAAGCTAGTGTCATGGTTGAGCAAAAAGTAGAATTCTATCTCTTTGTCTACTGCTGAAGCCAAATACATTACTGCTGTAGACAATTGCACACAAGTGATATGGATGAAACAAATGCTTAGAGACATTAGTGTTGAATATGATGAGATGGTAGCAATATACTATGACAACTCTAGTGCTATCAACATATCAAAGAATCTAGTACTACACTCAAAGTCTAAGCACATATCAATCAAGTTCCATTTCTTGGGGGAGAAGGTGAATGAGAAAGAAGTACGATTGGAGTATGTGCCCACAAAAGAACAAATTGCAGATATCTTCACTAAGCCATTACTAAAGGATACTTTTGAGAATCTTAGAGGATTTCTCGGGGTAATCACCTCTCCTAACAAAAAATAAAAGATGTATTTTCATGCATCAATCCATGTATATCACTACCATATACTAATCTGGATTGATGTCTTTCATGGCTGCTACTCAGGGGGAGTAGTCAGATGTGTAGATATGTGGTTTTAGAGTGTGTATGTGGACAGGTATTGTTTACCTTTTCCATTGATGTCAAAGGGGGAGAAGAGTAATGTGAAAAATCCCTATTTTCTGAGGAGAAGAAGAGTTGTGGATTTGGGTTGATGGTATTTTTCACACCATGTATTTCCATCAATGCCAAAGGGGGAGAATGTTGGGAAATGTAGTTGTGATGTTGATATGTGGTTGTCATTGATGTCAACACTATTAGCACTATATGGTTGAAGGATGCATATGTCAAGGATATTGAGAAATTTGTAAAAGAATAAGTTTTAGGCAGTATGTGGATTAGTCTGGTTGTGAAGGTGTTGTGTTCAATATGTGAAAGTTCAACTGTTGTGGATTGGAGGATTTATAGCTGAGATTTTCTAGATCATCCACCGGAAGTTTCAGAGGTCTGCATGATTATTTGTGAATGTTATGGAAATCTGTATTCTGACAGTGTTTCTAAGGTCTTTGTCAGTGTTCCTGATTAAAGTTCATATGATTTTGGTGATCTTACTTGCTGCGGATTTCTCTCTATTGTTTCTTAGTGCTCATGTATTTTTCCAGTATGTTCTCTATCATTTTTGCTAGTCTACATCGATCGAAGTGATCATGGTCGAAGATTTTTCTTGTGCATGTTTGGTTTCTCTTGTTCCTAGCTGACATGATGGTGGTAACATGTTGCAGATTTTTGAAGTTTGAATTTAAATTGTTTGGCGCACTCGAGGATATTATTTTTGGTCTTATACTTATCCTGGCTAACGGTGTTTAATCCACACTAAAGATTTATTTGTAATATTGAGCCGACATTGCAAATATTGTAAAATATATTTTGTATCTTCTAGCTGACTAGGTTATTGATTTAAATCCATTTAGCAGATATATAAGAGAGTTTTGTTGTGCAAAGTGAAGTGCGAGTGAATGCTAGAGAAAGTGAAATTGTGTGCATAATGATTTATCATTCAAGTGTGAAGAGTAAGAGAAAAGTGTGAAGAGAGTTTTATGTGCTTAATTGGAACTGTAATTCAGCTTTTGCAAAAGCTATTCCATTAGTTCAAAATCTCTATGTATCTAATCCATTTTTTGTTGGGTAGTGAGCCCTTTTGTAATTGAGAAGTGAGCTCTAGGAAGTGATCGTGAATGCATGTGCATTCTGTTTTTCATTTTTCATTATACTTATAACAGGGTATAATTGTGGACTAACATCCACCGTGGTTTTTCCCCTAACAGGGTTTCCACGAAAAAAATTTGGGTGTTCTTATTGTTTGTAATTAATTGCTTGTTCATCTGATAAGAGATTAATTTAAGTAAGAAAGTTTAAATTTGTTTTGATTATTGTGGCAACTGATTCACCCCCCCTCTCAGTTGTCTATCCTTTTTTTTCCAACAAGATTCCCTTGGGTGTCCCCAAATAGGGCTCACAAAGTAAGGGAAGCCATGCAAGGATTACTTAAAGTATATTTAGAAAAAATTAAAAAAACTCAGTCAAAACCCGCTAGTGGGCCCCAGGCCAATTTAAAGCTCCTGAACTTGTTCTATTTTGGGTTTGTCACTGGAATCTGCCACTCCTAGCATGCTTGACGTGAATCCTATGTGGCAACAACTTGGATATCACCTTTTTCTTTGTCAAATTCCAATTTTTCAATCAATTCTTTGACTATTTCAAGTATTTTCCTCACATCTGCTGAGTCTAGGACTAGAATAAATATAATTCTTATCTTATAACCTTTGAACTCCTTGAAATATTGTGGCATTATTTTCTTCCACTCAATTTTCAATTCGTGATATTTATCCAACCTGGAAATATATATTGCAGCATCCTCCAGGTGTTCTTTTGTTATTGGAGCATTATCAAGAGCATAAACTTTGTGCCACCATGCCTGCAATGCAGTGACATTCATATTTTTCTGACCAAAATTCTTCCTCCCCGTCACTATTTCCATAAAGCTTATGCAACCATCATGTATCTCCTTCACCTTTCCCTATATCTTTGTAATTTTCTTCAAAAAACTTGAAAGGAGCTCCTTTCTATAATTCCAAGTCTCCAACCATCCCTTCACCTTATAAATTGTATCATGGGGAGAGATATCCAATTGAGCCAAATCATCTTTTGGTATCTGTAAAATTTTCCTTAATTCATCAGTAGTTGGCTCATCAACCTTCTTGTAATCTGTAGTAAATTGTGAAATTTCGTGAAGAAAATCTAAGGCGTTGGTGTGAACTTGGAGAATTTTCTCAATTGCCTCATCCCCTCTAATGCTGACATCCTGTGGCCATCCCTGAGTATTTTAAACAGAAGATTTCAGCCTCTCAAATTTTGATATTGCTTCTTTGGGCAACAATCCCTCTAGAATCATACTTTCTCCTCCCACAACTTGCATGTGTTTCATCTAATGTTGCATGTATTTGTAACCATCATTAAGTTGCTTTTACAACTTCTCCTTTTCAGCAATCTCACTGTCCAACCTTCTCAAAATTGTTAAAGACACATGAAACTCTTCTTTCTCTTGTTCTTTGGTGGTCGGCTTGAGATTGATAGTTTGTATTTTGTAATCAAAGGGCCTAACTTCATCTTTGAATTTATCTGCTGGAGGTACTACCACATGTACTACTTTTTTATTGAATTCATCACATGCAATCTTCGATATAGTCTATGCTATTTTCCTCTATTTGGGCTGACCCCACTATTCTAGCAATTTATCCCAGCTTGGAGTTTCTTCCTACATAATTATAGGCTTCTTACTTGTTCATTTCTCTAGCCATTCTGGGACAGTGGACTGTTCAGTACTTTCTTTAATGAATAAAACTTCTCGATCATTTTTGTTTCATTGTGGACTATCCATTATTTCTTCCACGTCTTTCTCAATTGTAGGCTGATTTTCCCCCTCATTAATTACATCATTTGTTGGAGACTTGGATTGCTCCTCCTGAAGCACCCTAGATTCTACATTCCTATTGTGTGCATCAAAATCTGACTGTCCTAGTTCATGTAACATTTTCTTCCATTCCTCATTGGTAGGGGTAGAAACTTCCTCATCCTCTAATTCATTTTGCTCAAGATTGTTGGATATTTTTCCTTCTTCATGAATTGTCTCTTCGGATGTTTGAACATTTTGAAGAGGAGAGTTGTTTTTTGCATTCATTTCTTCTTCCTAATTTTCAATGACAAGTACTTCTTCACTTTGTACTCCCTCTTTTATTTCCTTTGTCAGAGATCCCCTTTGCTTGGGAGGGCTCTTTCTTACATACACTTGGGGTTTTTCCCTAGGACTATCTATCTCCACGACCTTTTCCAAGGAAGGAGCATCTGTATCTGCATTCCCCTTCTTGGATTTTTCCACCTTTTCCCTTTTGTGATAAGCCTTCTTTTCCTCACAGGTTGAGGTGTCTCACCCTATGTAGTTGTAGTGTTATCCTAAGGAGTTTTCTTGCTCATGGGAGATGGTTTCTCCCCTTGTTTTTCTTGAACTTGGTTCTTGGTTCTCCTTCGGATTGGTACCATCTTATTACCTTCCTGCTCTTCAACACCTTGAGACTGAAAAACATCATCCTTTCCATCATCAATTCCTTCTTCAAAATGGGATTCCATATCTCCCATCAAATTATATGTGAATTTGGTGCTACTAGCCTCCAATTCCTGCACCTTTTGTTTTACCCATTGCCTCGAGTATTCCTTGACTGGCTCAGTTATCCGATCAAGATCTATTTCTTCTTCTTTAGACCAATTTATCTATGGTAGAGGCTTGCCTCTGTAGGGTTCATAGTCTTGTTGTTGCACCAGGTTCACCTCTTCATCCTACACTTGATCAGGAAGCTCCACAATCCTATACAATCTTATCATTTTAATTAACATTCAGGAGAACCTTCTCCTTAGAACATCAAAATCATCTCCACAATTTTCCCAATAATCTTCAATGTGATTTCTATGCTTGAATGTCCTGTTACCCAGATTAATTGCCCTACCATATGGCTCAAACTTAATTCTATTTGTATGGGAATAGATTTCAAATTGTGCCATCTCCTTTTCAAAATGTTGGACAACTTGGGTGGAAGGGAATGTCTCTGATGTCTTGATTTTCAATGGAAACTCTGCTCCCAACCCCTTTTTCCTCATAATCTGCTACAAAATATCCTCAATGGCCATCATTTTCCTTGTCAATTCCAACATTAGGAGATTATTAATCAGATACCTGGGTAATCTAAGCGGAGTAGCAGGAGATCCTTGTATTTGGATGTATGTGAATTTAGGAAATTGAATAAACCATTGCCCATATTTCTTAATTAAGTCCATGGCATCAGTAGTCACCCAAAAATGAAGGGAATTTTGTAGCAACCTTGGGATGAACATGAAGGCATCATTTTCCCTTCTATAATTGGATGTATTGTACTGCAATTGAGGATATACATCCTGAATTCTATCCTTTCCCAGAGTTCCCTTGCAGCTCAGGCCTTTGTATTTGGTCTTTCTCACAAACATGTATACCAAATAGGATGTCATGGTGAATTTGTTTTTTTCTTGCACACTCCTCAATTGAGCATCTAGGTTGTTTCTAATGATTCTCACCCAATGATAATGCTTATTGGCCACAATTTGTGTAATAGGAGAGAACATCCAAGATTGGAAGATGTAAACTTCCACTCCCATTAATCTTCCCAAAAGGGTTATTATGTCATGGTATTCCAACTTGAAATCACTCTTGTGCAATTTCTTGGGAAACGTTGAATAATGAGGTTTTGGCTTCAATATCCACGAATTGTTCATGATCTCTAGGGCTCGGTTAGGATCTTCATCATAGAATTTGATTGCTTCACCAATGTTTATTTCTTCGATCAAGTGATGGTGTGAAGCAATGTTAAAGACTTCTGCAATGGAATCCTCTATGAGATTGGCCATAACCCTCCCTTGCGGCCCAACAACGATCCTCTTGCTGGAATCATAGTGTCTTACACATCCTAAGACCAATTCTAGGAATAATTGTGTCAGAGGGAAGCTTGTCGCCTGTGCTAAACCAGTGTGAGTGATGACTTGAGCTAGCTGAGTGGGTGAATCACCATAGATTCTTCTATGAAAATCCTCATAGTCAATATGTCCCATGTTTGTGTCTCCAATCTTAGACCAAGCGAAAGTAATCTTGGACTCTAGCCAAATGCCTTTAAAGTTGTATTTCATCCTTTCTTGTCTCCTTCTAACCTCCTCTTGTACTAGAGAAACTTTGGTCTTGGTTGTCATATCAAGACTCAACTCACCTTGCATTTGTTAGAAGAAAAGACCACAATCACCAAAAAGCAGATAATGAAACAACTTATCAATACAAGTCGTTCCTTCAATGAAGTTTTGATCAATACATGCCAAATGACACTTCTAAGTGCACATTAATGATATTACTATGAATCCCAAATGGTAACACAAGAGGACTAACCTACTTTATTACCCAATTGACGGATATGTGATCAAACCAATTCATAACTAATCAATACATACAAGTTTATTTGTAATGAATTCACAGTTGGAGCACAAATTCACATATCTACAATGCCATTCTATCCAAATGATAATATGAATTCCATTGGAAATGCATGGAAAACTACTTCATTTAAAATGATATATGTTGTTTTGTTTTTACTACTAATCAGGTTGGTCTTCTAATCTACCCATGGAATTTCCAATTCCAATCAAGGGCAACTCAAAGGACCTGGACCAACTAATGAGGACTTTAAAAGCCTCCTACACTTCAGGCTCTGGAAGACCCGAGAGGGTGATCCCTTAATGTGTTTACAACCTCTACACCACTATTATAAACAAAATTAACAATAACAGATAATCTCACTTAATAGCTCAACACAATAGGGTAATATCGAATAGGATTGGTTGTTCATCGATAATATCAACTATTTGGAGCATGAGATAACTACAAAACAATCCATAGTATAAGATAGTCATTGATTTGAAATTTGTAGCAAGCTCTAGGAAAAGACAAACAAATATTGAAAATATACAAAAAAGTACAACTTAGATCAGTTTCATATATCTATCGGAGGAGTCAAATTCATAAGTATCTAAAGGTTTTATGACAGATTTAACACATAACATGTAAGATCCTTGACAACGTTGCATTACAATTTCATCAATATGCATTCTAACCCAATACTACTTATCAAATCCTTATACAAAACACATCTGCCTATAATCCCATTCAAGCATTTTTTTAATTAATTCCTTGAATTAAAGCTAAAATAAGATCATACACACCACAACAGTGAGATGAATGAAACAACCCTTAGTTATTTTATTCAAAGTTCAGATATGCATGTACAATGGAGAGACATGAGCTTGAATTTATCATTTCAACTCGAATGCTAGTACTGTCATACAACATTAAATCCCCATAAATTCAAAACCTATTAAAGAATGACTCAAAACCTAAATTGCATTTCTTTCTAAAACCATCGAACTTTACAATTTTCTCTGCAACTTCACCTAGAATTGTCCCAAAATTATCTAACTTGCTAACCTGTATTTTTGGCCTTGAAATCCTTCTAATAGAAAATGAAGGAGCAAAAAAGCATCGAGCCAAAAAGTACACATGTCACCAGCCAATTGGAGCACTTGGTGATATTCCAAAAATTGTTACAATAGTAATCACCCTGGAGAATATTCTTGTTCATCGTGCCCGCTCAAAAAAGTTGATGTAGCAACAAAAACCATAAGAATCACGTACCAAGACTGCCACCAAAGCAAGATTGGAAACCGTTGTAACTGTAATATCTGATCTACCACCTGTTAGTAGCTATTCTTTTTATTCTTCCTCAGTTAAATATTTAGTTACCCATTTCTGATATTCTTCATTAGTCGGCTAATCAAAATTAATCACCTCACTCACCTTGGTACTATAAGGTGTGTATTTTACCACTACCTCATTTGCATCTCCTTCAAAAGATTCCAAAAATGAGTTGGCAGTAATGATCTTATCCATACGACTAACCAACAAATCATAATCTGAGTCATCACAAATTAATTTATTTTAATCATTGATGACCTCACTTGCTTGATCCTGCCATTGCTGGAGTGACCTAATTTTCCCCTGCTCATCAATTATATCAAGTAACAATGCATTACCCCAATCATTAAAATTCTTCACCAATTCCCTGATCTTCCTACTCAAATCATCTGGTAGGGTCTTAAAACCCTGCAGTGATTTAACCAATACTTGAGTAAGCCTTAATGATTGGGGCCTATTACTTGTATCAAACCTTGAGGCCTTATACATTACATCTAAATCACTGGCCCTAAGGATCCAATTTTCAATCAATGGTATCACTACCTCCTGATCCCTATCAATATTCTTTATCACATCCAATAATAAAGAATATAAAAAATGTATAGATGGAAATTTATTACCAACCCTCTCATTTAAATGTCTCAAGACAACAATAACAATCTCCTTTTTCTTTGAAAGAGATCCTTCCTCACTTACCTTCAAAGATGCATGTAATTCATCAATTTTTTGCATGAGCTACTTCTTTGTAGGATCCACAGAGCATTCTATTTATTCATCAATTTCCTCTAAAGAAGGGGTGAAAGAAGGATTCTGACTGGGAGATCCTGGTGTGGAAACAATTGGAGAAGTAGGGGGCACTGGCCCTGATGTGGAAGGAAATATACTAGTCTGTGGAGCACTTGATGTATCTCCAATCTATTTATACCTTAACCTTCCCACCTCAGTTTTTAGCTCAACATTCTTTTTCTGCATCTTGTTGTATTCCTCAATCAAAAGGTTATACCTCTCCATTAGGCTCCTCTTTTCGGCCTCCTCCCTTTCAACAGTCTTTTGGGCCAATTTAGCCACATTCACAGTCAAATTAGTGGCCTCGGTGGTTGAGGTCTCTGAAGCTCTCTTTATTATTATCCCTCCTCTTAAATTTGGGTTGATATTAGAAACATCTAAATTTCTCCCTTGTGGGGCCAATGCCCAAATTTCCAAGGTTTCATACTCTTCACTAAAAGCAGAGTCTTGCAGTGCTTCCTTGACCTCTTCTTCAGAGTCCTGCAATGGATGCTTGGACTTCAAAATAGCATTAAAGGCCACTGCATTTGCAATGTCCCATTTAGGAAAAATCATTACACTAGCCTAACTCACTAGTTTTCTACCTTCCTCAGGAGTGATGTTCTTGAATTCTTCCATTAATTCAACTTTCACTTCCTCATCATTCTCCTAGTCTGACCTGTGAAGTCTTAGTTCTCTTCTTTTCTTACATTTATCTTGATATTCTTCAAATTTCATCCTCCATACCAATTGCAAGAATACAAGTCTTTACAAATTCCTTGCATGCTTCTATTCTTGCATCTTGTACACATTTTCCTTTCATATCCAAATCGGATAAAACCAATTCAGCTGGCCTAGGAGGGGAAGGCATACCAACCTACATGTCTTGATCAGTAAAAACAATTTCATCCATCAGATCCTCTTGTGGTTGATCAATTCTTTTCCTTTTAGGGCTTGGCTCAGATGGTGGTGATGAGGGACTATCTTCTGGTGATGATTCTAAATCAACAATTTTAATTGCCCTAGGTACTTTGAATCTTGGACCTGGCTATGAAGGAAATTTCATTATCTGCGTCCCCTTTCTATCCACTTCTTCCTCATCACTGTTGTCATCCCTTTTCCTCCTATAAATGGGCCTTCTTCCTATGGGCTGATATGTTGGCCTTGTTTCAATTGGTCTGGCACCTTGTTCTTGTACACCCAAACTCAGTTCTAAATTTATCTTTTTGGTTCTCAAGGTTCCCATAATCTCTTTGAAGTTCTCCATCAGAAAATCAACTTTCTTATGGTGTGGACTGAACTCCAACAATGGATCATATTTCAGATCCATTTTTTGCACAACATCTAATAGGTTATCATAAGCTATCCTTTTCTCCTTGTTCAACTCCTGCTTATTTAGATCAAACTCATTTCTAATCAGGTCCTCAGGAAATTTGAACTCATGCACAAACTTTCCAACCTTTATTCTTTGTCTAAAAAGGGAAAAGAAACCCTCAAGATCATGTTGTCACTTTGGGCCACACCTTAAATGGTAATCATCAAAGAATTTCCTAAAATGTACCTAGCCTCCTTTTGAAAAGGCAAAATCAGACACCACTGTATAATCTGGGAAAAATGTTCCCTTACCCTTCCCAGTGAGGTTGTCCTCATGGATACAACCTATTTTCCACATAACTTCTGTAAACCACACTCTTAGTGGCACATTGTATGCCAATATATGAGGGGTTCCTTGAAAACCATATACCCTCAAAACAATGTTGATTGGGTATGGGATAATGTCACCCCAGTTATGGAAGACTTTCAATTCTGGTTTCCTCCCCTTTGGTCTGAGGAAATCATGCAATTCCTCAAGGATCCTGGGTACATTTACTATCAATCTAGCCCTCAATCTGGAAGCAAAGCAATTATCAAATTTCACATAACTGGTGCTTTTCTTATTCCAAGATAAATCAGCAGTCCATAACTGTACTGGTAATCTTTCTCCATCAACTGATTGCCTCATTTCCATTTTCTCAAAGAAAAAGTCAGGATTCTTGCACAAGAACATATAAATCAACATAGAATACCAAAATAATTGTGTGCCGGTATCATTTTTCTACAACTTTGACAACCCTTCATGTATCCTCTCAACCAAGAAAGAAGCAAAGTCATAAGTCACAAAGAAGTTAGGGTGTTGTATTTGCACCCCCATGCACATTTATGTAATGGGAATCACCGTACCAGGACTGAAACCCAAGATTTGGCATAATGAATAAAAGGTGGCCAAGAAATTATTTTCAAAATATTTTAATCTAAAATGTTCTTGGCCACTGGGGCTAATATGAAATCTTGAACCTCCTACCCTAGCTAGATGAGGTGGAAGCAACTTAGCTCTGAAAAGAGACTTCAACTTTTCATATTCTTGCTTCATTTCCTCAAGATTAATAGGAACCAAATATTCACTTTGTTCACTCAAGTCAAAAACCTATTGGACTTCATCTCTGTTAATGCTTAACAAAAACCTTCCATCATTATCCCTGATTACTCATGTGATAGGGTCATATCTTGCGGCCACTACTCTAAGCAAGTCTATATCAGGGAACACGTTTGGCTCCACCAGCTTCCCCAAATCATACATCCAACCATTTGAAAAGGGGTGAGGAAAATTCCTCTGTCCATACCACAATCTAAACATTTCCAAACCTGTGAGAGGAACCCTAGCATTGGCTATGTTGGAGCAACTATATACTAACCCTTCCCCTAGGATTTTCCCTCGCATCAGAACCAATCCCTTCTTTCTATCATTCATTGAAAAGGGCAATTGATCTAGGAAATCATCGTACGGGTTTCTTCTTAAATAGTCAATTTGGCTAGAATGTTGCTTTGGAGGTGCCATCTTGGAAAAACTAGGGTCTTTTTACAATTTCACACTTCAAACAACTAGGACTAACTAGAGATATGAAATTACAAAACATTGCAATTTCTCACAATTTAATTAAACTATAGCCCTAAAACGTTTATCAACAAGTCCTATGACAAGTACAACAAATATTTTCCCAAATTCAAGTGCAGAGTAACTAGGAAACACATAAATTAACTCACGGATTTGTGCTTGTGGAAATCCCAAATTCTGGCTACAAAGACTCGCAACTTCACTTTCGGCCCTGAGACTGCTTCACAAAATACTTGAATGCCTTGTGATACAAATAAAGCAAGAGAATTGATTTTATTTTGATCAAATCATGCCAACAAGTGTCTCATCCACCATTAAAGCTCACTCACACACTACACGAACGGCTCCAACCATATTGATGCAGATTTAAATTCTAGCCATCAATATTTTAGCTAGATCAAATCATCAAACGACCACCTTAAAAAAAAGCTGACACAATCACCAACATGGCAATAAAGGGCCCACCATACCATACGCTGCCAAGGAAATCCATGCGGTGGTTGCCCACAATATCACAATCAGTAAAGACCTTGCAACTTTTGATCACGTGATGGCGGGCAACTGTAGATCTTGAGCATCAGTGATCTTGTTCCTTCAACATAGTCGCTAGCCTTATCATTAACTGTCGAGCAACTTTTTCGTCAAGATTATAACATACCCATTGATTTAAAACATGTGCATCTTAAGGACACTTTAGTAATCTGTCGTCTAATGTATTAAGACCAGATTAATTCACCAAGGTGCCTTATTCCCTCGGCAGATGAGACACGTGGCGCCTTCCTGTGATATCGCGATCAATAAAAACCTTGTAATTCCCGATCACACAATGGTGGGAAAACGTTGAGATTTGACAATAATTGATCAACGGTCACTCAAACTTATCCCCTTTGGCATCACCAAATAGGACACGTCGCACCCGCCCGTGATATCGCGATCAACCAAAGTAGTGTGGCGGGGTCATCGTGGGATGGCGGGGAATGACTGAGATCAAACGACAGTTGATCAATGGTCGCGCGAACTTTATCCCTCTGCAAAATAAATCATTTATTAAAAGGACAAGGGGACATCAGTAGGAAGATGGTAAAAAATGACATAAGTTGTTTTTAAATGAAGAAACACAGAGCCAACCAAGACTTAGAAAAATAAAACCTGCAGAAGAAAGAGAATATTAAGACCAAAGGGACCTAGCCTAGATGAAACGATAGGACATAAGTCATTTTAAAACCCCCCAAAAGGTAGCAGCGAAAAAGATGCCATCCAAGGCGTAAAATAAACACAAGGGTTTTACATGAAAATAAAGCTAAAACCCCCCAACCCTAGGAAAATTCTGACACCATGAAAGACTAGTAGCATAAGGCAGGGCAGGAATGGAACACAAGGAGCAAAAATTTGAAGTTCAATCAATATCATTGTTAGATTATACCAAGCATGCAAGAAAAATGAACTCAAGCAAGCACAAAACCCATGAAATCATCATCATTCAAATCCTTGTGAAGACCCCAAGCCTAGGAACAACATGAGAGGGGGGTCGGGTAATCCAAGTTGGTTTGGATTTTTCGGCGTGATTAAGGTTTAGTTAATCTGAGCTAGCTCAGATTAGCTGAAGTTCATTGAATTTCTTCCATTTTGATCTCACAATATTCAAAGAATGAAATTTGAAGTGAACTCATCTACAAATCACTTGTCATGATGAAAATTAGAGTCAATTTTCCATTGGACATTCGACATTCACAAAGTAGGATTATGGCTCAGGAGGATGAAGTTGAGTTTGACTTGAAGTGGATGGGATTTGGCTAATCCAAGCTAGCTTGGATTTTCCAGACGGATTAAGGCTCAGCTAATCTAAGTTCCCTCAAATTAGCTAAACTTTCTCAAAGTTGAAAATCTTCTAAGGGATGAAACCTCAATATTTAATTCACCAACTCGAGACTGGATCTTCGTCATTTCATGGTGAAATTTCAATCAAAAGGTCATTGTGTTCCCAATTTTATTTGTCATTGATGAATTCTTGAAATAAAAAGCTAGGGTTTCCAAAATACCATGCGAGAATAGGGTAATGCATCAAAATATCAATGTAACCAAGTGTATCAGTAAGTTCCTCAGGTTTGATTATCAAATGAATGCGCTCCTCATTTTCAAATCGACACCCATATTGCATTTCAAATGGTTGCTCAAGAACAAAACCCTAGTGCGATAAAAAAAAGCACAACTTGAAGGTTGAAATCAAGGACTCGTTACTACAAGGAATGAATTCTTAGGGTTTCAAATAAGCTCTATTCACCTGACTAAAACCCCTTTCCTAGTTTTGAAATGAACCCTTGAGTAGCTAAAAATTGAAATGGCACAAGATAAAGAAATTTGAATCCAAACCCAAAGCTTCAACGAGTGATCAAATTCAGAAAGTAAACCAATAGAGCTCAAAATGAAATGGAACCACTTAGGAATTGTCACAAACTTACCTTGCAAGAATTCCAATGGAGAAAGAATGAGGGAAAACCAATGAATGATCTTAAAAAATCCTAGAACAATTGAAGGAGGATGCAAACCCAAAAAAATGACACAATTCAAGATCACAATGGAGCCAAAGCTTTCTCAATCGAACACCAAAGATATGCAAATGACGAAATGAACAATTAATCAGCCTTTTATTTCCCAAAATAACCCATAAAATGCACAATTAATGCCAAGAGGTATGGTTTTAAAGCTCGATAATTTGACAGGGCCTAGAATTGGTTAATTTGAGGTAGCTTTGATTTGCTGACTAGATTAAGGTTTGGCTAATCTAAGGTACCTCAAATTAATTGTATTTCTTCACAACTTAGTCAATTATTCCCCAAAATGAAAATTTCAAGTGGATGGATCATTCATGAGGGAAAGGCCAACATTCAAATGTTGCAAGGTGCATTGAAATGCAGATGGAACATTGAGCACAATGGTGAAACAACACAAAAACCAAAAGATCAAAAAGACCTATCCCTTAAGGGGACAAAGTTAGGACCCTACAAAAAAACAAACAATGAAAGAAAGGCAAGAGAAGAGGGTCCCTACTTCAGTAGGGCATGTGAGCAAAACATGCACAACACTACCTTTACCTAGATTCTGGCATAAAAAGTAAAAATCCATTAGAAACATCCATGTGTGCTCTTATTAATTCTAGTTTTGGAACTCAGTGAAAAGAATCAGTTCATAAACATTGAACTACATACTATTGTAATCCTCCAAAGCAACATAGGGATAGAGCTTTGCTGCCAATCAAGCGACCATAGCCCTGACAAGGTTACCTCTATAATTCCCCCAAACATAGCTCTACTATCGGTCAAGCGTCCATAGCCCTGGTAGAGTTATTTGGATAGCCTAAAGAGTTGATTTTCATCTCTCTTTTTTTAGATATTACAATGATAGCTCATTTTTTCTTTTGATATTTCAATGATAGCTCTTTTATCAGCTTGCAGAAAATGAAGCTCTGCTATCAGGTTGGGAATTATAGTGGTAGCGAAGGTTACTTTTTGATTTTTCATTCAATGAAAATCCCTTCATCAATTCACTACTTCCCAAAACTCATTTAATAATTCCCTGTAGGTGAGTGTTTCTAGCTAAATTTCACTACTTTATGCCAAATCCTAGCTAATTGTAGCTTGCTATTGGTTACAAATATGCATAAATTAAAATTTAGCAACATACAACTTAATCACCAAATTCAAATCTAAATTTAGAAACATTAGTAACCACCCTTCCGATTAAAATTTTATGGAAACTACTAAAATTTCTGCTAGCAATTCTAATTTGATGATGCTACATGTCATTAATGAATCGAGAATGTCATGATTACCTTGATACACAATCACATTATTCTACATTAAATTTGCATGCTTGAATTCACATGTATTATCTCCTCAACTTACTTAGGTGATGACATGTACTTCGTTGTCGGCTTCATTTTATTTTACATTCCGCACACATAAAAACCTCCATAATTAATACATCTCTTTAAAAAAAAATGAAATGATCACTATTAATTTTGAAAGATTCAAATTGCTTGATTCATAATATTCGTACTGATCAAATTTGAAGCAATTTATCACCAACTATGTGCAAAGAATTAATTTGATTTAACCTTTAACTTTGAGAATAATTATCTGGTTGCCACCTTGCTTATGATTTCCAAGACTTTACTCGAGGAAAATATGTACTGAAGTTTCCACAGTTCTCTATAAATTCTACATTCCTTCTTGAATTCTTCACACTTTCTCTTTAACTTTCTTGTTTAATTTCTGTAATTTTCTCTGTGTATTCCTTCTTTGCTTCTTGGCTATGGATACTCCAATTTTCTTAGGTTGCTCTCACCGCTAGAATGTCTTCTTAGGAAGTATCACACCACAAAGACTTGAAAAGGTTTTCTTCATTAAGACTTCTAGTTTCATTGTACCAAATTTGTGCTTGGTCCTTGGGGAAAAATATGTTGAATCTAGCCACTACTTTTGGTTTTATTCTGATATAGCTTCTCATTTTGTAGCATCTCTTCTGGATATTGGGCTACCTGTGGAAGATGTTCGCTCGATTCCAATTTGATAGTAGGCCTAAATATTTGGAGAATCTAGATATAATTTTATCTGTTACACATCCGACCATTGGGGTTCCCTCCATGCATGATATTCCTCAGTTCCTGGAACACGGGAAGTGGTTCCACTTTGACCTTTCCTCACTGACCTTTATATTCGTGACTTTGAAGTTCACCGGGAACTCGCCTACATAGGGTATTTAGCCCTGATGGATGAGGCATCTCATATCGACTGAATGACTACTATCTTTTGCAACTTGCATAATCTTTTTGAATTTTTTGATCTTTTGAAGCAATGATTTTTGATACCTCATGTATATATGTGATACACACACACAAACATATATAAATTTTGTGTCTCTTAAAGAATGTTTTTATTGTGTTTGGTTTAATCATTTTACATTTCACAATTCAATTTTACAAATGTTTGGATTAAATCTCATGTGTAAGATAAATTTAAGCAAAATTTTCTAATGTTGGGCTAGACAAAAGAAAAGAAAGGAAAAAAATAAAGAAAAAAAACAAAACCCTACAAAAAGAAAACTAAACCCTAACTACCCTAATTTTATTATAACAAAAGATTAACCTTAATAAAACAATCTATCTCAATTTCTAGGATTATTTCTTTTACATCTTTGGTACAAATCACAGTAGGTTTATCTTTAAATTATTTTAACAAAATTTCTACTATCCTACTACAACAATGAATTATTTTAATTTTTCTATGTTTGATAATCGTAAATTCAAAAGCGTACTTACCAATAATTTGGCTCATATGTATGAAAATGATCTCATTAAAGATTGATTGCACACACTTCACCCAATGTAGCAATACTCTACCTTCCTCCAGCCTTGGTCCATCTTCATGAACAACTATGTCCATTTCTCTATTTCCTCCTCTAAAAATCTTCATGTCTTTGGTCTTGACTTCACTTTGCATTTTGTTAGACCAAAATATATCACAATTTATATTATTGTTAGAGAGAGAAAAAGTAAAAATTTGATAATCTGTATCTTTTATAAAATTAGGAAAATTTCCTTTTATAACTTGTAAATTTTCATTTTGGAGCATAATACATGTGTTTCCTGCAGGATTTTCCCGCTCCTTGTTATCTGCATTTTCCATGTATAGAGAGAATGATGAATCATCCATCCATTTCCTCATTTTTGATGCAATATCTCTGAATCTTGGCATTCTCGCCTATTTTCCTACAAAACATTAGGATTTTCTTTATAATAATCATAGTTTTCCAACTATTTTGGTGTGTTAGTTAATTTTTTAATATTTCCAATTCCACAAGGGTTACACATTTTTCTCATTAATGATCCCTTTCTTCTAGCAATTAAAATCTCTTATGTTAATAGAATCACTTTACTTATGGCCAAACTTACCCTAGTTAAAAAAGTTTCACACTCGAGTTCACCATGATCAGTTGTATCATGAATTCTACACTCGGTGGCTCTACCAAAGGTGAATAAACTCAAAGCATATAATTTTTGGTTAAAAATTTTCCAAAGCTTTTCAACTTCCATATTGAAAAGTCAACTTTCACTCATTTTCACTTTGCAAACTTCTTGCTAAACTCAAAAATAATAATTCAACGTATGATGGCCCTCCTTCTAGTGTCAGCTCTTATTAACAATGATTTCACTCGTAGGCAAATAGGGTGAATAATACCTTCATATTCAGGTCTACGAAGAGGACTATTCTTCTTGAAAGATATGAAATGAGACAATATAAAAGATATTTTTCTTTAACAGAGAAATATTGGCTTCAGTTTAATCCCAAGTCTTTGATAACCAGGTCATGGTTGCACTAGGGTCGCTCTCAGGTTTGATGTGATGATGCTGCTAATCTCAAAGGGACTATGGTAATAGTGAATTATATTAGATAATGAGTTTTCAAAGTAGTTCATAAAGACAAATATCATGAAAATCGAATGATTTGAAATAAAATTTCATGACATTGATAAAATCCTTTGCTATCACTAAAGTAGATTTAGCATTAAGCATTCAACAATTTCATGGAAAACTTAAATATTTTCAGTAAAATTTCATTCATTCATCTATTTTTTGGAACATTTTCATAAATTTAAACATCTATTTAAAAATAAAACATAAAAAAATACTAAAAAATTAAAAGATTCTCTCATTTATTCTCCATGCATGCCCCAAAGAATCAATTAAAATAGAGAAAAAAAATTTATACTTCACCAAAATTATTTAGAGCTACATATAAAATGGTGTGAGCCTTTGAAGAGAGGGGCAATTTTTTGGACATCGAGTAGGTTTTGTATGCACCCTTAAACAGTGCAATATATAGTCTTGTTCGACTGAACTGACAAATCCAGCTACAAAATATACCGAGATAGGTAGCTATCTATTAAGCTTTGATATTAATCAATGTCTACATGCATATAAAGTTTAATACTAGAATAATCCAAAAAATAGGAAAAAAGAACAAAACTTAGAAAATTTTTATGCTCTTCCAGAATCCATAAATTCTTAACTGAAAATGAAAAAAGGTATATTCTGACCTTTTATAGAACACGAGGCTCAGATAGGATAAAAAAAATACATGAGAGGAAATCCAAGGGACCAATTACATCAAGGGATGTGGAATATTGTGACCAATAGGAGAATTGCAATCAAAGTCAATGAAGGTCAACTCCAATTGCACATTGAAGCTCTTTGGGTTCTACTTTTTCATCTTTGTCGGGATTCATTTTGGAATCAAATAAATCTGTTAAAAAAAAATCTAGTCAGTTCCAGTAAAATCAGAGTGATCAGGTGGAAGTTTAACACCTACATTTCAAGTTCTTTCTCAATTTGAACAATCCAAGAATGGACCACCCTTGGATAAAGGATATGCATTAATCCCCCCCTAAACCATAGCTCTTGGCTTAGTTTCTAGAGGAAACATCTGTACCGAAGGGTGGTATATATTATCCCTTGTCATTTGTCTCTTCCTTCTTTCTCCAAATATTTTCCATTTCCTTCTTTACTATAGTTGGATCAATATTTTTGACTAGTTCATTCCTCTTTACTAGATTATCCTTCCTTGTGCTTCTTCTTCTACAAAACTTAGCAATATGTCTAGGTCTATTGCAATTGTCACATACAACATTCTTTTGAACAAAATTCCTTCAATTCATTCTAGATATGCATTGATTAGCTCTATGTCCAAAACCATAGCATGTATAATAGTAACCATTGAAATTTCAAATTATTCTACCATTGTTATGTGTATTCATCATTTGACTTCTACACTCACTTGCTCTATGTCCAAATTTCTTGCATGTACAACATTAAAAAGTAAAGGATGAAACATTTTGATTCATTTTAATCCTACATTACATTGCTCTATGTCTATATTTATTGCAAGAATAACAAAATCCATTGAAAGATGAGTACCTTTGAGCATTTGGTTATCTGACCAGAGGTCTTCTAGCATTATTTCTTTGATTTCAAATCTTGCCATTATTCTTCTTGTCTTCAATATTCTCTAGTTCATTAATCTTCTTTTCTACATTAAGCATGTCTGATATGCTTTTGAGCTTTCACCTTTTTCAAATCCTAAACCATCTTTTTTTTTTATGCTTTATGACCCGTAATCAACTCATCAAACATTGTAAAACTTGTCTTGAATTTATCTTCATGACTTCTTTCTTTCTCAAGATCTGATCTCAAATTTACCACTTCTTGTTCAAACCTCATGCATTCATCAAATTTTCTTTTCAACATTGCATTCAAACATTCCTCAACTCTTCTCTTTCTTCAACTTATACTTTTAGTCCACTGATGTTTTCATTTGCTTGTTTCAATTGTTCACTTAATTCCTTATGCCTTTCTCTAAACTTCTTGATTTTCTCTCTCAATTTTTTGATGCATTCATTTGCTTTCTTAACATTTTCCTTTAGATCTTTGTATTCACCTTCAACTTTATCAAGATCTTCACGAGCAACTTTTAGTTCTCCATCTTTTTCAAGCATTCAATCTTCTTCTATAAATACAATAGTAGGGATCTCTTCTATAGGGATAGGAAAATTTCTATTAGTCATGTGTTCAATCTCCAAGACCTTCCCAAAGTGGTTAATATCCTTCCAAGGAGCCAAGCTCTGAAACCAATTGTTGACCACTTAGAATATTGAGAGGGGGGGTGAATCAGTATTCTATGAAACCATTCAAGCATTAGCCATCTAATTAACAAAACATATTCAACTATTATAAGGAAATAAATCATGAAAACATCCACAACATCACATAACACATGAACACTAGGATTTTTACATGGAAAACCCAAAATGGGGAAAACCATGGTGAGGGTTAGCTCACAATATATTATAACTGATTATAGTATATTACAAAAGTGCTCACTATAGGTGGAACAAGTGGAAACCGATCTTGAAAAAGTTGTGACAAACATGAAGTGACAATAGTTGATCCATGAATATCATCAAATAAGATAGATAAACCCTCAAATTGGTCCTCCAAATCTGAAATGTGAGACTCCACAAACAAAGAAGCAATGTCTATCAAATAGGAACCCCAATCAGGAAGACTCTCAGATACCTATTGCAATGAATCATTGGTAGTACTCAATGAATCATCAACAAAAGATGAAGAATTAGGAACCTCTAAAGCATCTACAATCTCCTCCAAAGGATCACAAGCATGGGTTATCAACTCTAAAGAATGAAGAAGCACATTAGAGTTGGAAAGAGGGTCTTCAACAGATGGAGAAGAATCATGGTCTCCATATACCTCTCTAATGTGAGTCCAAAGAGCATAAGGACATTCAAAGTGAATAAGTGTCTCCAAAATTTCATCATTTACATTTTCAAAAATAACTCTAAAGACACTAGCCCTAAAGCCTTTCCAAATGCAATACTCATCAGCTGCACTAGGACAAGGAAATTTATTAAATAAATAGGACAATAGATTCCTCTCACTAAGATGAGTGAGAATTAAATTACTCCATTGCCTATAGTTCCCTTAATCCAAAGTAATTAAGAAACCCATTTTGAACAAGATATGAGCTTGAAAGCCAAAAAAAGGAGATCTATCTTCAACCTAGAAAAGAGGCACAAAACTACAAAATCTCTACAAAATATCTACACCACTAAAAATTTGACACTTCTATCTTTCTGACGATATCTTGTTTTTGAAAAATGGCCTTCATTTGCAAAATTTATGCAAAAATGAAAAAAAGGCCTATAAGAAGGCACTTGGGGGCAAGATCAGGATATCAAAAAGCTAATCAATTGCAATAACTTAGCTCCTTTCAACAAGCTCCTAGTCATTGATATGACCACTCAAGCTGCAGTTGCAAAAAATAAAACCACCAACCAAATACAATAGCCATTGGCCTTTGCAAATATCAAAGTTTAATCAAACTTTTAAAACAAAACCCACTCAACACATATATGGTTAGCTTATGATAGTCAGACTACAATTAAAATATTTTTGAAAATAAAATTTTTAGAAATAAAATTCTACGATAAAGGCACCTTTGTACCCTTCGGGAATAAATATCACCAGCGAATGACAGTGTACTGCCAATTGAGAAGGACGTAGGGATAATGAAGGTCAATGTACCAACATACAATGACGGGTACCATCTCCTGCAGAGAATAGGACTGTCGATGATTGTCAATTCAAGATTGTGTAATGTGACCAGATGATATAACCGTGGGTAGCTCATACCTCATATGTCGATGGGACTTAGACCACTACAAGCATGGATCACCAATGCCGATGGAATCTGGCTGTAGAATATTCCACATAAAATGATGATGACAATGATTTTCACTTGTATGCTGAGGATAAATTCCTTTGTACTAGCTGATAGAAAGAGTGTTGACAATGAAGGAGATCACGAAGGATGTGGGCCTGGGATGGAGGACAGTCCACTGACGTTGTGATATAACCAGTAGAACTATCGATGAATGTTGAAAGGATTTTACAAGCCGCCGGATGAACAAGCCAATGACCAGATCAGTGATAAAATGAATGGTACCTATGGATCTTGACCGAGCACACATCACAGGTCATAAAGAATATGTCACTGGATACATAGCCAACACAATAAAATATATGCCCGAAATGATATAATAAAAAAATGTAGAGAATATTCTTGCAAAAATTTTGCCCCAAATTTACTTGTAGAAAATATATTGAAAAATATTTTTTTGCAAAAATATGAAAATCGTATCGCTCAAGTGTTGTTCCAACAAATTATTTTTTTCCTCAAAAACAACTTTATCTAGAATAGACAAATTTACTATCAAAATTCGTCTGCGTGGCAACCTAATCTCAACCGTGAGGTTATTGAAACCCCAATCTGCACCCAACAAAAAAATTCAAGCCAAAATAAAACCCTCAAGTCTGGGAAGGAGTCTACAACCCTGGAGAGCTTTGATACCATGTAGGAGAAAGTGGTGTCTCCTCAACACCCCCAGAATCAGCTGCTAGACCAAAACCACTTCCACGAGAAAGAGAGAAGGCGAGAAGGCTTGCTTCACAATGCAAGATTAATTATTGTTGAATATCCGTTAATACAAAATGTACAAATAAGCCTTGCTAATATAGGAAAGGTTGAAAAGTGGGACAACTAGTCCATAACTGTCACAATAAATGCATAAGAAAATGCCTAATTAAAGAGACATGACTCTAATATAACTAACTCCTAAAACTAGCAACTAGGAAACTAACTCCTAAGTAAGCTTATGCTAGTGTAATAATTAATTAAATACACTAACATATATGATCCTTACAATACAATGATAAGTCTATACATGTCTATTCATAAATATTTGTAAAGAATAAACTTTAAATTATATTTCTTGTTATAATTTAAATAAGGCTTTAGCTCACATCAAAGATTTACAATAGAAAGGGAAAATGAAAAATCCATTTCTACTATTTATTTTTTCAAAATAATACAAATTGACAATAGACCCAAAGATACTTTTGTTACAAAACACATCCACATTACACCCCTATCTACTTTGTTAACTAATTGCTTCAAAAAACCAAACACAAAACATAATCGACAAGAACCTGATACAAACGTGTCTCTTGTTCAAATCATTTCCATCAATGTTAAATTATTCTAGGGCTAAAATTTAGTATTAAGATGTCAAAATTTTATCAGTCAATTATTTAAATGGATTCGTTTGAATAATTAAATGAATATAGATATAAATAATTCTTGGATGCGATGAATTTAAGTAATTAAGCAATCACTATTCATTTTAAATATCTATTAATGAAATCATTAGGACAATAGATTAATGTGTCATCATGAAGATTTTACCTTGTTTCCCTCATATAGAGAACCCAAAGGGAAGTACAACCTTGATGGTGTTCCCATTTTGGCATTTCTTACACAACACTGAACCTAATTAGGGAAGTTGTCATTTTAGAGTGGAGAAAATTGGACCCACCACACTCATCTTTGTTCTCCCCTTACCCCGCCTTCTAGGAAATGTGCTTGTTGCGACATTGTGTGTGTGACATCCTAAATTGCACACAATAGACATCACATTATTTCATGTGTGTAGGTGTTAGGAAGTTTTATCATTGTTTTCAAAAAAATGGTTTATGTGTTGTGTTCACATTGTGGGTATGACATGCGGTCAATGTTTTTCATTTTGAAGACCTTCCCCTTGAAGAGTGTGAAGATGGTGATCATGTGTATGTATATGAGAACCTATTTATTTGGAATAATGAGTTTTTTCTTCTTCATATAGAGTGTGCTTCAATAAAGTAACCAAATATTATGGTTGATATGAATGTGGAACAAGAAGTGTGCCATAAGTCTAATTTTAGCAACACATATGACATAGTAGATTTCCCAAACTCAACATAACAGATTGTCCAAATGAGTTTGAAATAGAGAGACAATTTGAAAATGCAATTCTTCGCATTCAGTGTCTCATGATGATAATTTTTGTGCTAATAAATATTGCATTGGCATGCGTGATAGTGATATATATTGGCCACCTATTATCCAAGGGCTTGATGAAGATAATGTTGATTACGAGGATTTTATTTTTGAATTTCATGCTTCTACTACTATGGATGATGGTGTGCTAGAATTAGAATCCTTTCTATGGGTCCAAAATACATATGATAATAATTTTGAGCAATAACATATTTTCCAAAAGAAAGATCAATGTGTTGCTTAGCTTGATAGTGTGCCAAAGCTCCAAAATTTATAATTTGATTTAGAGGAGGGAGATTCTCTTTACATAGGTCAACAATGTAATTAGGATCATTTTTTATTTTCCATTTGAATTGTAGGTATTTTTTTTCCTTAATTCAAACAAGGAGGTTAGCAAGTATGGTGGCAATGCACTCACATGTGAGGGAAGTTTACTTTATTCCATGAATTCTAATTATTGTGATGCTAACTTGGTTTTTAAAAAAATTACCCCTGCTACTATGTGCATGCATGATATATCATAGAATAGGTCCATCCCCTATTATATTTGGTTTTCCTATAGTGGTGATGTTGAAAGTGGAATTATTCTTCACATTTTGGGCAATATTTTCAAGTTGGTTCATGCAAATAGGAAGTTGTATTTGTTGCAGTTGAGTGAATGACGTAGTTTTAGCTTAAAGGAGATCAGTTCCTTCAATAGGCTTGTCTTTGATAGAGGAAAGAAGAGGTGGCATCTTTTTCATGGCCATGTTTCATGGCTATTCATGTAAAGTATGACCTATAAAATAAAGTGGTTTTTTTTTTAAACACAGAAAAATGGATCCTAGGTCCTAAATGCAAAGAACCTAGGATGTAAGGGGCCTTTTTCCAAGTTACATTAAGATGTAGATCAAGAAGGTGGTTAGATTGAATTACAACCATGAAGGTGAGCCAATCAGACCTCGATCTACATCTAATGAGGATGAGAATGGATTGAAATTGATTTGGAATGATTAACCTATAGACATGTAAAAATGGCTTAACACATACCACACATCCTAAAATGGAATTTTTCCATTATCAACATCACTTTCATTTATCATTATTGTAGTTCACTTCATTAACATCATTAATCCCCTTTTTAACATCATTTACATCATTAACCTTATTTTCCTTTATTAATTAAATAATCTTGGATTGTTTAAATTAATTCACTATGTCATCACTTGATTGAACCTTATTCCTCCTGATTAACTAAATAAATATTATTTATTTAAGTCTCTAACATTACTTATTATTCTAATTTAATTAAATAGTTATCGTTAATTATTTAATTACTCTACTTTCCCTCTTCCAAATTAAATAATTAAATTAATTATGTGATTTCCCAAAATTCACTCAACATGATCTATTAATAAATAAACTTTTATTTATTAAATCAAATACATCTTGCATGTTCCTCTCAACATTAATTAATTAATTAATTAATCATCCTCTCATATTTTGTTTGAACAAATCATGTCCACTGATCACTCAATCTAATTTTCCAATTCCACCGATTACTCCAATCCCACTAATCATTCAATCCAATCCCATTAATTATCTAATCAATTCCCTTAATTAGATTAATCAAGTCTGCTAATTGATCAATCTATTTCCTCTCAATGGAATTTGACTGTTGATCCTGATCTTTCATCTTTGCATCTTGATTGTTCATCTAAAATAAAAAAATTCTATAAAATAACCCTCATCCCTCTCATAATTAATCTAGAGAATTTGTGGAAAGGTCATATTAGATTGATTCTTGAACAAATTGAGCAAACATTATTGCATTCTAGGTCATCATCATCATCATTATCAAGCTTTTGCATAACCATGGAGGCTTTCTATTGATGAGTAATCCAACATATCAAGATCAAGACGAATACAATTTGACATGGGATGGAAATATTTTGTAGTTTTAATTCATTTGTGTTTCCATTCGATTGTGCTAACATTATTTGTTGAATTCATAGCTATGACAATTGCATTTCATGAGTAGGTTGGATTTTATCCTTTTGTTTTTATTTTATTCATTTGATTTCATTGATGCTAATCCTGATCCATAATTCTCCCTTACACATTTGGCACACACAGTGGGACCTAGGTCCTTAACTCTAACATTTTCATCAATTTTTGTGAACAGTTATAGGTTGTGAGTCACTGTCATCTTTTGCAGGAATCACTTTTGTCAATTGGGTCGCTACAGTACCAAAATCAAAACGTTGTCATATTTTTTGGCTGCTATACACAAACAACGTTGCTTTCATGTTTTCTAATATTTTGTTGTAGGAAAATAGCTACTATCATCTAAAATAAGGTTGTTATCATACTATTTTTCTATTGCTATTGTCTTACAAAACTGTTATCATACCAATTACAGTGCTGCTATCGTAGGTAACAAAGCCGCTATCATACTATTTCTTGTCTGTTTCAGTTTGTCAAAATTTCTTGGATTCTCAGTTTACCTAACCCTAACGTAATTATTGTTTACTATGTTTTAGATTATCTAACATTGTTGGTGTAGTTCTTGTAGGGTGATGGCATGTATTTCATTGAACTACTAATCATTTGTTTGTAGGGTTGAAAAATGGGCCAAGACTCTCAAAGACATAAACTACTAACACATTTATTACAAAATCTTCTTCAAAATCATTTTTATTTTCAAGCATTTGTATGGATGTTTTAAGTCTAACATTTGAATTTGGTACTTTTAAAACTTGAATTTCTATCTCTAACATTTCATTTTGGCTTAAAAATCTAATGCGATGGAAATAAATTAGCTTGCAACATTTGTATGAGTGTTTGAAGTCTCTACTATTTGAATTTGGTGCTTTTAAAACATGAGTTGCTATCTATAACACCTCGTTTGGGATTAAAATATAATTGTGATAAATTTTCCACCATGTCTTTAGTGATTGGAAAGCCAAGTGTGTATCCTCTCCCCCCTGTGTCTTTTTGATGATCCTGGGTGACAAGAAATACTTTGGGCTCTTTTCATTTTTTGTTGGTCACCCTTCATTTTTTAAGATAAGGGCCTACTTATGAGACACATCCCATAATGGAGAAGTCATAGATGACCCTAAAAGCACATTTATCAGTGGGATATATTAAAGTGTGTGAAATCAAAAGAAAGTAACATGAATCTGAGTGGGAATGCCATAACGTGCCAATAGTCCTCGTGCGAACATAATGAGTTGCACAAGCTAGGTTAGAGACTTAATTGTCTCACATATTTGATGAATGCATCTATTTTTCATGGTTGTCATTACACACCTTATATCTAGAAACCAATCGAAGTCTTTTCAAAATGTTCTTCAAAGTAGTGCATGGGAATAGCATTGTTCCTAGAAGTTACTTACCACATCTAGTTTATAGTTGAGGCATAAGGATTAAGAGCTTATTCTCTTTGACAAAACCAGGAGTATCAAGATGGTACATTTCCTTGATATGTCCTATTTGACCCCTCTATAGATTCAAATTTATCACTCTTTTAGGGGTGAGGTAATCCTACAACAAAGAATGCACCTTTATTCCTTACGATGTAATTTGACTGATATTTTTTGAGCTATACCAAGGATCTTAATGGAAGAAGGACCATGAAATATCCACCTTTACCATTGAGTCAATTATTACAATATTTTTGTATTTTGTATGCATCACTTGCTATCAAACACATCTTAAAAATATTAGACTTCAAACAACCAAATTGGCAAACTTATTTGAAATTGTCAAACAAAATTGAACACCATTAAAATAGAGCTGCTACTATCAATTTTATTGCTTTTGTTCCAAAAATTTTCCGCAGTTGTCCTAAATTTTGATCATTATCATTGAATTAGACTACTATTTTCATTTTTGTTTCACTAGTCACTGAATGACATACAAACCTCTATTACCTAGATTACCATGGCCATTCTTAAATAAACCACTATTGTCATAATTTTTGCCGCTATTGTCCTAGACATAAGTTTCTATCATCCTAATTTATGGCACATCTCAGAATTTTTCAACAACTAGTTTCAAAACACTAGCCTAATACCTTACATAGTTGTCAGAAAACACTGTCATCATTCAACTAGTATGTTCACAATCCAATATCACCATCCTACACTTCAAACTTGGTTTACCTAGGGTTCGTAACTATTACCTTTTGGACATAAAATCAAAATAAAACTTTCACCATATCCTATCAACATCACCATTGATGAGTCTAGTTTATGGTCTAATTTTGGGTAGAACTTATTATTTATATGTTGAAGTTGTCATGGACCTTGATGTTAAATGTTGATATTTTCATAATGTTTCCTCAAAACCTTAGACATTGGGCTTTATCTTATTTCTACAAATCTTTATTGATATTGGCATGTTATATGGACTATCTATATTAATTTTGCATGTGGTTAATGAATGTTATTTAAGGTAGTTACAGATATGCAATTATTGTGCCTACTAACATTACCATGTAGATATAATTTGAGGATACTAAATTGAGAGAGACAGCCACTAGCTAGTCATGCATCATAATGTTCAACAGGGGAATTGTTCAAAGGTGAAATGGAGGTCGACGATAGGAGATTCCCCATGTAAATTGAATGTAACCACCTTGTATTGGTCTTTAATGATGTTGAGAAAATGTGGGCATTACTGCAATGCTAAATCTACATTTGGACATGTATGTCTAACCAAATTCCATGTAGGCATAACCGCCCTTCCACCTTTCTATGTTTTCTGTAAATGGCGTCCTCTCAGTTAGTGGGAGTTGATCACCTTGCTTAGTTGGTAGTATAAATAAGATTTAGATTCCCCTTCTCATAAGGTTGTGTGATCTGATGATGTACTAGCACTCTTAGTTTTCAATATAGTTATGCTACTCTTTTGTACTCACTCTTTCCAATGAATAAGATGAAGTTTTAAGTTTGAGCATCTGAGTTTACATTATTTTTAGAGGATACTCATCCAAGGGGGGCCACTTGGTGAGAAATCCATCCTTTAGTGTAGTTTAGTTTAGTTATTATTTTCTATTTAGTAACTAGTTAAGAATCTAGCACTAACTATTCCTGCAACCACTAGAATTCCATTTTGTGATTGTTCCTACAGCCAAAGCAGACATAGTAGTTTGTTGTTTGTTTGCTCAAATTTTCATTCTTGTCATGCATTTCAGCTTAGTATAGTAGTTGGTTGATGATTCAACATTTATTTTATTCTTTTCCAAGCAATTTACTTTCAATATTGTGTCTTTCTTAGCTGTAGAATGAAAATGGCTACTTTGAGTTCCTAGTGCACATATTGTGCTGACCCATTTCAATTTCACATCCCTGGGTTGACAAGTTAAATGCACCTTCATGATGATTAAAATAAATATTCAAATTAGATGTACAATCTATGATTCATGACTGTAAAGGCTTAGTTATTAAATCATTATAAGAGGCCAAAATTTTTGGTGTCGTTTCTGAGGATGGTGTGAAACTAGGAAGTTCTTGGGAGTCATTGATAGTTTTTCCTTCTATAGTATTTTTGGAAGTTTGTTCTTAGAATACCCCTCATCTAGGAAAGTAATGATTCACTATTCTTTTTCTAATTCTTTGTGTGAGGTGGTTGATGTTGAGTTGATACCGCATGCATAAAAGGAGGAGAAGAGATGCTTATGGGAGATTCATTCCTAATAATCCTGATCCATTCCAGCTAGTAGAGCTTCCAAGTCTGCTAAGAAATGAAGAAGAAGAAGAAGAAGAACCATTTCCCTTTGCTGATGCATTTCCTGATCTGACTAGTTCTGAAGCTTCCATTGAAGACCAAATTCTGATTAACAACCCATTTTCTTTAGAAATCGATCAAGCAGGCATGAGTGATGCAAATAGAAATAGACCTAACCAACCAGCTTTTCCTTTCCCCATTGCTCATCATAATGAAGTTGAAAACATAAAAAATATCCCTACTTCAACATTTCCTAAGTTCTATGGACTTGTTATAGAAGACCTTGATACCTTCTTGTTTGATTTTGATATACTTTGCAGGAGTTATGATTATACCACTGATACTCATAGGCTTAAGCTATTTCCTACCACTCTAAAAGAGGTTGCACTAAGATGGTTTATGAGCCTAGGAAGAAATAGACTTGGGAGGGAATGAAGACAAAGTTCCTTGAGAAGTACAAGGAATATTGCAAGGGTAGTGATATGAGAGGAGATGACATCTTTAGGATGCAACAAAAGGAAGATGAGAGCTTGGAGGATTACATTTCAAGGTTTTTGTTCTACCTATAAAAATCTCCACATCATACCCTTAATGAAGAATCACAAAAGTTGCTTTTCCTAAGAGGAATCAATGAGAGTGTCACTCATGCCTTGGACCTAATGGCAGGAGGATAGTTCCTTGGGAAGATAATAAGAAAATATGTTAGAACTATTCTAGGGTAGCTTCAAAGAAAGGGAGAGCTCACCAATCCTCAATGGGTAAGTCATCCACCAGTGGAGTTTCAAGGATGGAGATTACTCATTTGCTAGCATATTTCAAGCAATACATCATAAACAATCTGGCTACTCAATTGGAAACACTTTAGGCCAAGAAGAAACAAGAAGCAAAGGAAATGCTGACAAAATATTGTCCTCATTGCAGATAAAAGAAGGACTATAGATGCAAAATGGTAGGCTAATATTGATAGCAAGTAGATTACACCTGAGTTCAAACCAATTCAAGTTGAAGAATATTAAGTCTACTATGTTGCACAAAGAAGGCCATGGGATCCAAGACAAGGTATGCCACCATATCCACTATCTTTTGTTAGGCCATATTTCAATTCTTGTTCATCTGGTAACCAATGGCAGCCCCCATATCCATCCAACTATGGAGGATATCCACCACAGCCTTGGGTTAACCCTCCAAATTCTTGGCCCAATCATCAAAACTCTCCACCCCAATGGAAACAACCTCAGGGAAATTAACAGTAGTTTCAAGGACCTTGGTAGCCACCTCCAGGAAACTGGAAACAAACATCTCAATGGAGAGGAGGAAAGCAATTGCCAAACTATACAACCAGTCACATGCATCCACCTTCTCAACCCCAACAACCTACTATAATTCGTCCTCCTGCTAATTCAAGCTCAAATGCACCTAAACCTACTTAGTTACCAGCTTATCCCACATCTAACCCAAATAACAAACCACAACAATAGCCTATATACTTTGTTGATTCAAATCAATTTCATGCATGTGTTGTGAATTTGAGTGACATCCATTTGCATTCAGGAACTACCTTACCAACTCCTCCCACACCTATTATTACTGTGCTTCCTATGGAAGAGGAAGAGGAACCTCTGAATGATCCCATTTAGCCAAGTGCACCTAAAAATCTTGAACCAGTCCCAGTCAAGTAGACTACGCAAGAACCACCATTCCCTTAGAGATTGGAAGTTTCCAAGCAAAAGGAAGATAAAGAGGATACAAATTTTGACATTCTAGATCAGCTGAAGCATATATGTGTCCAGATACCCCTATTGCAGGCAATAAAATATGCTCCCATATATGGAAAAACAATCAAGGAAGCATGCCTCAAGAAGTCGGGAAGGAAAAAGAAAGACCCAACTATAGTTCATGTGGTGGGACAGCTGGCTGACATTATGCTTGGGAAAGCAACTATCTCCAAGTACAATGATCCAGGTAGTCCTGTGGTAGTAGTTGTTATAAATGGGATTCAAATAAAGAATGCTCTGATTGATTTGAGAGCAACAATAAGTGTAATGACTAAGGACATCCTGCAACAACTAAACATTGCAAGCATGAGATCTACTCCTATTGTCCTCCATCTTGTTGATAGTTCTACTGTTAAGCCTGATGGCATAGTGGAGGACCTTGTGGTGATTCTAGACTCTTGGGAGTACTCAAAAAATTTCATGATTCTTTCTCCTAAAGCTACACTAGGTGGGTATCCCATTATTCTTGGAAGGCCTTGGTTAGCAACAACCAATGTCTATATTGGATGTCAATTAGGTGACATGACCATTTCTAATGGCAAGAACACAAAAAAGCTTATTCTTTACCCTCCTGCTCAACCATCCCATGATGAGGATAATTCTATATGGCCACATGTTGGTGAAGAGGTTGAGGAAGTTAACTCTATGGTGCAGCTTATGATGATAGGAAAAAGTCTGATCATGTAGCTTCAAGATGAAAATGAAGTATTATCTAACATAATTTAGAACCATTGTGAAGTAGAGGAAGCATCATCCTCTCTTGCATCTAGTTATGCTGATCCAGTGAAGAAACTTCTACTTGTTCTTCCTACAACCACTATTCCTAGAGCCAGACTCTTGCAGCAATAGGTATGTTCCATACAATGTTTCCATATGAAATCAAGGTACCATTCATTAATGAAGCAACTATGATAGATTTAACTACACAAGTACATGTGTCAAAAGGAAAATATTTAAATATTAACAGCAAATTGAGTGAAGAACAACAATTGTCATTGGAAAACTTACTGAAGACTCACTTGCATGCATTTGCATGGGACTATTATGATATAAAAGGATTGGACCCTAATTTTTTCACTCATAGGATATACATTAGAGATGATTGTCAACCAATAAGGAAGCCACAAAGAAGAATCAACCCTGCATTGAGAGAGATTGTCAAAGCAGAACTGCGAAAATTGTTAGATGCAGGATTTATCTAACCCATTTCAAACAGCCAGTGGGTGTCTCCATTGGTGATTGTGCCTAAGAAGGGAGGAAAATGGTGAATTTTTGTTGATTACAGAGAACTCAATGCTACCACAAAAAAGACCATTTTCCCTTTCCTTTTGTAGATCAAGTCTTGGACTCACTTGCAAGAAAGCAGTACTTTTCTTTTCTAGATGGATTCAGTGGCTATAACCAAATCCAAAATGCACCTAAGGACCAGAAGAAGACAACTTTTACCTATCCATGGGGGACATATTCCTATTCAGTACTTCCCTTTGGCTTATGCAACACACCTACAACTTTTCAAAGGGAAGTCATTAGCATATTTTTAGAGATCTCCCTTGACTGCATGAAAATATATATGGATGACTTTACTACCTATGGTGCTGATTTCCATGAAGCATTGGAAAATATTAGGAAGGTCCTACAGAGATGTAAACACCACAATTTATCTTTAAATAGTGAGAAGTGCTTCATGATGATGCAGGAAGGTGTAGTTCTTGGCCACTACATCTCTCACAAAGGAATTCAAGTAGACCCTACAAAAATTAAGGTAATCACTAATCTACCTATACCTGGAAAACAAAAGGATGTTAGGAGTTTCTTGGGACATGCAGGATATTATAGTCATTTTATCAAATACTTCAACAAAATGGCAACACCATTGTACAATCTCCTAACAAAAGATGTTGAATTCCAATGAATAGAATATTGTGACAAGGTATTTTCTAACTTGAAGGAAGCCTTGACTCATGCTCCTATACTAAAAGGACCTAATTGGGAGATCCCTTTTCACATTCATATAGATGCATTAGAATATGCTATAGGAGCAATCTTAGGACAAAAAGGAGCCATTGAAAATGCTATTTATTTTGTTAGCAAAAATCTGGAGGGAGCTGAATTCAACTATACAGTGACAAAAAAAGAAATGTTGGTAGTGATTTATGCCCTAAAAAAATTTAGGCACTATATAATAGGCTATCAGATCTTTGTGCACATCAATCATGCAACAATTAGATATCTCGTGAACAAACCCCTGATATCAGGTAGATTAACAAGATGGTTGTTGTTGATGCAGGAGTTTGACATAACCATTGTGGATAAACTAGGGAAGGCCAATGTTGTTGCAAATTTTATTTCAAGGTTGACTACATCAGAGGAAAATCAAGCCATAGATGACTCTTTTCCTGATGAGCATCTATTTTCCAACAGCGTACAAACACCCTGGTATGTTGACATAGCTAATTATCTTTTGATAGGGAGAGTTCCTCCTCACTTCTCTCCAAAAGAGAGAAGAGTGCTCATTGAAAAATATTTCCCTTTTTCATGGATTGTTGAATGCTTATTCTATACTGGACCAGATCACGTTATAAGGAGATGTGTGAGAGAAGATGAGATATATGAAATTTTGCATGCATATCACAATCAACCCTATGGAGGGAATTTTGCAGCCAAGAGGACAACAATGAATATTTTGAACACAACATACTATTGACCCACACTCTACAAGGATGCAGGAAGATATATGAGAAAATGTGATAAATGCCAAAGGATGGGTTGGACAACCAAATATGATGAGATGCCACTTTATCCTCAAGTAGTAATCACTCACTTTGACAAGTGGGGATTGGATTTTATGGGACCCATTGACCCTCCATCAAAAGGTAAGTCTTATATATTTGCATGCATTGATTATGTAACTAAGTGGGTAGAAGTTAAGGCCATGAAGCATGCAAGAGACAATAAGGTTGAAAAATTTATTTATGAAGAAATTTTCACATGGTATGGAGTCCCAAGAGAGATAGTGACTGATCAAGGAGCTCAATTCACTTCAACCCTTGTTACATTATTGGTTAATGAGTACAACATGAGGCATAGGAAGTCTACTCCTTCTCACCCTCAGGCCAATGGCCAAGTTGAGGTGTCCAATAGAGAAATTGAAGCCATTCTGACAAAAATAGTAGCTATCCATAGAAATGATTGGGAAAACATATTGCCAGAAGTTGTTTGGGCCTATAGAACCACCTGGAAAAAAACTACAAGCTTCACTCCATTTGAGCTACTGTATGGGAAGACAACTTTGATGCCCATTGAATTCAAACACAAGACTATTAGGATTGCAGTAGACCTAGGGATGGATATCTTTGAGAAACAAAAAGAAAGAATCATGTAGCTGAATGCTTTGGATGAGATGAGGAAAGCATCCTTGCATCACATAGAGGTAGTGAATATCAAAGAATAAAATGGCATGAAAAATTCATTAAGGACAAGAAATTTTAGCCAGGTGTCTGGGCACTGCTCTATGACTCAAGGTATCAAGACAATGTAGGAAAATTGCAGACAAGGTGGCTAGGACCATATGAGGTTGTTGAGGTCTTTCCCAATGGAGTTGTTCAACTCACTACCATTGACCCTATCATATTCAAGTTTCTTGTCAATGTTCATTGCCTTAGATTATATCATAATCCAGCCTCCAAAGAAGAGTTCCTACAACAATTCATCCAACATGCAACAACCGAGCTTCCTGTAGCTGAAGTGGACCTAGTGTCCCTCCTTCTAGCTAATTAAGGTATGTACTTGTCATAATAAAGACTTCCACTTTTGTGGAAGTCCATTTCTTCACCCATCCACCCATTCGCTCATCCATCACCACCTTTATCTCTTTTCCATCACTTCACTTCATTCCACCTCACCTCATTCCACTCCATTTTCATTAATTACTCAAATTATTTCGTAAAAAGGTGAATAGTAATTTCTCCACAATCTTGGCAACGAATCCTCCACACATTCAAGTATGTGCACATCAGTTGCTATATCTTAATTATCTTTTAAGTGCATTCATTTAATCACTATACATTAATATGGACGTTCACCATAGCATGTCATTATTCACTGACCCTTTCAAATTATTATTGTCACCTCACATGTGAGGACACATGCTCAAATTTAGGTTGGGGTGAGGAAAAAGATGTGAAAATCTTGCCCACGTGCCATTCCATGCTAGTCTACGTTAGCTAATTTAAATTGAGCCAATTTGAAATCTGGGTGAGAGGATGACTCGCATGTGTGAAGTGACACCAACTGCTACTACCATTTCTGATGTAGGAGTATCCTTGGTTCTTAGCAATATTGCATCAACCAAAAATATTTTCTTTCAGTTTTGTCCTTGTTTTGTTATTGCTCAGTTCATGTTGGTGGATTTGTCATATTTGCTCACCAGACCCTGCGGATCTAAGTGTACATCATGGACATGTTCATAATCCTTATTCCAAGATTTGAGCATTGTTGGGTCTTTTTCTGGCAAGTTGTTGCTTCCAGAATAAGTGGCAGTTTCTTGAACCAACACTAGAATAATTTTCAAGTCTAACAACTAGTTGGATCGTTCGTGGATTGTCCTCGTAGCTTGTGAATCTCAATGGTGTGATTTTAATTGTTCCATGGAGTGTTCCCAACCTTCTTTATATGTCCACACCTCATACTATGCAATGTTGATGGAATAATTCAAATTTTAGGCTAACCTATTCATGCGCATGTTACACTTTCCTTCATAGGAGATTGTGATAATCTTTGGCCAACGTAGATGTTTCTTGACCTAAAAATGTGATATAAATAATTGTAATAGAGAATTAGGAAATAAGTCTTGATAGAAGTGGATAGGGGATTCGAATTGTAATATTTTTCTTGAATTAAGGAGCATGTAAGAAGAATGTATTCATGAACATGTTGTAAGAGGCCTATGAGCCCAAATCTGTAAAGCTCAAATGTTTCCGACCTATTGTAATTGAGATTTTTGTTAATGTGAATATTTTTCATCTGCATTTGCCTCCATATTTTGTGTTGCTTTTGTTGTGTTACTCTTGTTGTACAGTTCATATTGTTCTCATTGAGGACCCACCTTAGCATGGTTGCGCTAGATTGGTATTAGAGCGAGATTTGATCCGTGTGAGGTCATCATAATTTATGGATTCTTGTTGAATATTTTTTGTGGGGTGGTGGATTGAGGATCCGACCAACAACTATAGAGGACTTATGTAAATATGGTAGGAAGAAGAAATGGTAGAGGAAATGGAGCCACAAAAATGCAGACCAAGCGATAATGGAGATGTTGTGAGGAATTATTGCTAGATTCGATGTAGTCAAAATGGCCCAGAGAAGACGTTGACCAATTGATGATGCGAGTGATGAAGAAGTAGAAGAACACGAAGAAAGAGAAAGAGGAAATCAACTTCGCCTTGATCAGGAGGAAGACAGGTTCATAAGATCCCTAACTAGGGTTAATACCAGACTACATTTCAATCCACTAGATTATAATGGTAAGTTGGATTCAGAAGAATTGCTTGATTGGATTACAAAGATTGGAAAATATTTTGAATTTGAAGGTACCAATGAAGATAAGAAGGTGAATTTTTGTTGTACAAAGTTGAAAGGACATGCATCCCTTTGGTGGGAACATTTACAAACAGATAGGAAGAGAAGAGGAAAGGAGAAGATAAAGTCATGAGATCGGATGGTGAATAAGTTGAAGACAAAGTTTATGCCAACAGATTATCAGATCATTTTGTTTCAAAATTTGCAAAATTTCAAGTAGAAAGAGTCAAGTGTGACAAAATATATTGAAGAATTCTATAAGTTGAATATCAGATCTAGACATTCAGAGGAGAAGATTGAGCAAGTAGCATAATATGTAAATAGTTTGAGGTCATCTATACAAGATAAGATTAGTTTGATAAATTTGTAGAGCATGGAAGAGGCATATCAATGTGTCCTAAAAGCAGAGGAGAAGCTAAATAAAAGACATGAGCAGAGGTAGAGAGGAAGAGGTGGAAGATTTCAAAGAGGAAGAATTTTTACTGGAGGAGGAAGAGGATATTTTCCAGAGCAAAATAAGGATAAGGAGGTTAGTAAGAATGAAAATTTGTACCTTAGAGGTGATGGAAACTCTTACAGAAGAGGAGGATATGGTGGTAACCAGAATGAAGGTTATAGAAGAGATAATAGAGGATAGGAGAAAAAGACATTCAAGGGAACTTTCTTTAAGTGTGGTGGTGAAGGACACAAAGTATTTGAATGTAATCAGGGAGAGACAAGTAGGAAGATAGAAAACCATAGAAGAATAGCCTTTGTTGAGAAAGATCATGTTGAATCATCTAACAAACCAAAAGATGGAGAAGTATTGGTGAGTAGAAGAGTATTATGTCAAAGCGAGTTGGAGAAGGAGCCATTGCAAAGAAAGAATTTGTTCTGAACTAGATGCAATGTACTTGGTAAATGTTGCAAGGTGATTGTTGTAGAGGAAGTTCTAAGAACCTAGTTTTTGAAGAGATGGTGACCAAATTAAATTTGGAAAGATTGAAACACCCGAAGCCCTATCAGATAGCTTGGATTCAAGATGAGCATAAGATTTTGGTAAGTGAACAATGTTTGGTGAAACTAAAGATAGGAAACTACCATGATGAAGTATTCTGTCATATCATGCCTATGGATATATGTCATATTTTGTTGGGAAGGCCTTAGCAGTATGATAGACAGGCTATTCATGATGGAAGGAAGAATATATATACCATTGTTGCTAATGGGATGAAGCAGAATTTATTTCCTTTGGAAGATGTTCCTAAAGTTGAAATTTGTATGAATGCTATAATTTTTCTGGTTGATGCAAGGAGATTTCTAGCTGGATTGATACATGAGAATATGTGTTATGACTTGGTTCCTAAGAAGACTGAAGACCTGAAGCATGTAGAAGAACACCAGGAAGAGATAAATGAGTTGCTAACAAAGTATGAGGATATTATTTCAGATAATGTACCTGATGGATTGCCACCTATAAGGAGTATTGGTCATTGTATGGATCTAATTCCTGGAGCTAGTTTGTCTAATAAAGCATCACACAAGATGACACCTACAGAGAATAAAGACTTGAATAGACAAGTACAAGAGTTGTTGAGGAAGATTTTGATTAGGGAAAGCTTAAGTCCTTGTGCAGTACCTATTTTGTTAGCAGCTAAGAAGGATGGAGAATGGAGTATGTGTATAGAATCTAGAGCCATAAACAATATCACGATGAAGTATAGATTTACTTTGCCCTAGATGGATGACATTATGGATTGTTTGAGTGGAGCTAAATATTTTACAAAGATAGATTTGAAGAGTGGATATTGGTCGATTTCACAAAAGGATATAAAATTCATGGCAAATCCTAATTTGGGAATTGGACATTCCAGCAGGTGACTAACATCTTCTTATGGTCGTTCATTTACATTTTCAAACCAGGGAACGTATACTTGAAATGGAACGTCACTGTATGTGCACTAAGAACCAGTTTCAGTTACAATTTACCAGAAATAAATGCTTGGAAGGAATTCTACTTATGGTGCAGGAATGTAATGTCAAGTCTTCTTAACTTAAGCATAACTTAATCAAAGTAGAAATCATGACAACTATTACTAAGAAATAAACTATGAATTGTCCTTATGATGCACGAACAAACACAGGGATGGATTCCCGATGCTGCAGGAACAATATAAGACTAAGTTTGCGTTGAAACCTTCAAGAATGAAATCTAACACATAATCAATAGAAAATAAATAACTAACTACATATACTCACTAAGTGGGCCCCCTTAGCAAGCATCAACTAGTTTATGCAAGAATTGAACTCAAAACTTCATAAGCTTTTATTCATAAAATTGGAATCATATACATTGATGGTTCTGCTTGTAAGAAAATTAACACAAAACATTGGTTCTCATTATAATACTAACTTTAACACACTCTGTTTCCCACTCACGTAGGAGGAACACTTATTTATATTATAAAAAAAACTAATTACCTAACTCTAATAGAGAAAGACATGGACATAAATGCATCCTGAAATCGAGGAACAGACTTCTCATAAATGAAGGCATATCTATTCAACACGATTCAAAGAGAATTTAGTATTCCACTCTTCCTAGATTAATGATCATTTATATTTCCTCCCAACGACCCAGTTAGAGAGTCTTTGCTGGAACAACTTCCTCGATGTCGTGCTAGAAATGGACTTTACTACAGGGCCAAGATCTGCTGCACTTTGACTCGTTCATGCTTCTTTCAACAACCTGCGATGCACATGGCGGTAGAAGAAAAAGAAAGCGCGCATGGAAAATAACACGATACTCATTCATTAATCACATATTAAATACATTTCATTATCTAAAACCCACATGCATTATATCAGTCATTCTGGAGGTCAAATAGAGCAATTAATATAGAAACATAGAGATGTTAAGCTACAGGAATATAGGAATGTGTTGCTACAAGATACTACCCAATTTTAGATAAAAAGCCTTTAATCAAAGAGTTAAAAAAACCACCAGCAATAAGAGTAACAGTATTAAAAATACATCATAATATTCAAATTATGAGCATATTTCGAGCTCATCATTTTCTCCCTACTTATCCTAATGATGGTCTTCCATCATTAAGCTTTCTAGTTGTTTCTCTGAAATCAGTAGGAGTAGTATGGCCTTGTAATGAAGTTTTGAATTTGTAGTAGAAACCTCTGAAACTTTTCCATCTCTCATACCTGCGGGTTTTTGCATCCTCATTAACATTTGTATCCCAATAAGGGTAAAGTGGCCACATCAAAACTAGAGGTCGAAATGTTAATGGTAACCATAACTCAAACCTTCTCTGGAGACCAAGCTACATATATTTCTTTGTCCTTTTGATGGCTGCCTTAAAGTTCAGAGGGCTCTGAGGCTCAGATTTCCTCAGACCAACAGTCAGTTTTTCCCATCTTATTTCAATTTTGGAAGATGAAAGCTTCCAAAATAGATATGTTTGGTCTTTGAACTCATCATACACCTACTTCCTGATATCAAATATTTTCTTTCTTTCTGTCTAATCATTGAATCCATACACAACAGTAAGCCAAGTTCACAGAATTGTGTGGGGAGATGAGCTTTCAGGTCGCAGTGGAATAGGTTCATTCCTTTCATCCTCTTCATAAGCCTCTAATTGTCTTCCATAGTTAGTTTCATTGGCCGCCCAAGACATGAGTGACCTCAGATGAATGTCACCAATGTAGAAAAGAAGATTCCACTCTATTTCAGAGGGAATTAGTAAACCATGCAAATAAAACTCACATAAAGAATTTTTCAGCCAACTGGGTACTACTTGATATGCATCATAAAATTCCTTAGCTGTGTGAATGACAGGGTCTAAATTTCTTGAAATTCTCATCAATTGGAACCAAAGAAATTTCTCTTTAAGGCACATAGCATATACCCTAGGTAGTGGTCTACATTCCATAATTTTACCAGTTATCTTCACCATTTCATCCATTTTCTCTTTCATTTCTTGAATTTCCTGTTTTTGTCTTTCAATTTCTTTTCTTCTTCCCAAAGACTTTGTTGAGTTTCAGTTCTAGCTAAATGGTAGAAACTCAAAGTTTGAAATGTAACAGGCCTCCATGTAGTCCTAAGATATTCCAAATATTCAATCAACAATGCCCTTTTATAAACAACTAATTCCTGACAAGTTTTAGGGGGTAATGGGGTTTCATTGGACACTTCAGATTGTTCAAGTTGTTTTTCCTCTTGCTGCAAGATGGAATCTTGTTGTTTCTTAGGAGGAGATTGTGTTTCTTCTAAAACTTGCCTAACTGCTTCAGCCAAGTCATCAAGACTTGGCATCCCCCTTTCATTACCACTACCATGTTGTGCTTCCTCAACTTCCACTGTCTCAGTTTGCACTTCCCTAGGAATATCATATGGAATTTGTGGAACATTCTCAGATGCATTCTGAGAAACATCATGACTGAATTCTTCAGATTCCTTAGGAATTACTATAATTTTAGGTTGAACGGAGGTTGAGGTAACTTTACGCTGTTTCCTTGATGAAACTCTTTTTGGAAATGTTTCTAAAGTAACAGTTGCAAGAGAGACTTTCATGGCTTTCCTCTTTCTAACCTGCCTAGAGGATTCAAACTCAGTAGGAGAAGATGATAGTGAAACCGCAGTGGCAACAAGAGTTGCTGCAGGAGAAACTGCTACAGGGGAAGATGTTGCAGGACTAAGTGATGCAGGAGCAAATGATTCTTGCTTTGCTTCCCTACTTGTAGATTCTACTCTCTTTTTCTTTTTCTTGTGTTGTGCAGGGAGTGCTCTAGGAGGCTCTGGAGGTTGCATACCATTCTGGGCAACAAACTCTTGCCAAGAAAGGGGTGATACATCCCTCAGAGAATGCTCAATCAAGAATTTAATGAGGGCATGAGGGGCGATAGAGTTGTCCCTACCCCTCTGGGTTTCATGGGCACAATGTTGCAAAAGGTTTAACAAAAAATTTGGAACATTGTCAGCTAAACCATGCCTCATATGACTCAATATTTTAAAATGATAGGAATGCAAATAGGAAAAAAGTCCCTCACAAGTCAAGTACCTGATTATGAAGGTGGCATATTTTGAGTATGGAGGAGGTAGTGACACCTGCTTGCATCCTTGTTTGGAAACCTCCAAGGGTCCGTCTATTGGTATTGTGAATTCTGCCCTAGCAGAGACAACATCTCTCCCTAAAGACAATGTTTCTCCTACCATCGGAAGCCCAGTTACTTCTGCAACCCGCTCTTCTGTAACGACTACTATCAAACCCCACACTGTAGCTTCTCCCTCTAAAAGAGTTCTCAAAAACTCACCTGTAGCTTCCTCATTATAGGAATCTATCCTCATAAAATAATTCAGCCAACCCTAATTGCTAAATGCCTGAACCGCTTGAGTATTTTTCATCAAGGGTTCATGAGCTGCAGGCTTGAGTCTTACTAATTGGCCATCAATATCACAAATTATCCTTGCTAAGATTCTTGAAACTCGAACTTCTTCTGAAAATTCGAAAAACTTCTTCTGCCCTGCTTCTTTCTGCCCAACTGTCACTTTTCTTTACTTTTCCAAGAATGACACAAAGGATAATTACATGAAATTATTGTTATAAACTACTCAAATCAAGTAGTTAATTGTTGTTTAGAATGGAAGCATGCAGTCGTACTTGGTAAGTACAAGAAAATAATTTAAAAAAAAAAAGTTGTGATAGTGGCGTAAGAAAAAGTTGAAATGGATTATCCCTGCCCCCTACTAAAAATTTGGCATGTGTCCACACATGTGCGAAAGGATAGGCGAAGAATAGGAAATAATGACTGATATGTACATAGAAATGAATGAATAAATGAAATAAATAAATGATGTGACAATAAAAGATATCGCGTACCTTATAATAAGTGCTCGTACATGATGGGAAAGATCACAGCTCAACATGACATGACGGCTAGAATTGAATTCATAAATGAGGGTGGTACAATAGGATGGATGACATGGATGGGTGGCGTGGAAGAAGAGTGTTGTACCCTCAACACACATGCCCCGTTCAGAACGAGGACCCTTTTTGTTTCTTTCAACTGTCGGGTCATTTTTGTCACTACCTCGTTTTGTGTGCCCCAGATGGTCAACACACCTCCAAAGTCTCATCTTAAGTTGACTGTACTTCTCCCTTTTAATTTTTTCAAGTTCTGGTGCCTTGTGGGGTATCCCTGGCAATTTCCTTTTGCCAGCAACCTTCGGCTCTGCCAGGCCCGCCCCTTCGGGTTTCCTCATCGTGTCTGCTGTCCCGAATGGCGGATGGATTCCGCCTTCCCGGGCCCTAGGTCCCGGATCCCTGTTCTTCGTCCAGTGAAAATTGTAAAGCTTCTTGACTGCCTTCGAACTTGCCGGGCCCAAACCTCCAGAGTTCTGTGAGGACTTCGTCGTCCCCGACGGCAAACTAGTGGCGGACTTCCGCCCTCCAGGCCTTGACTTCCCCTTTGCCACTAGTGATTTTTGAGCAGAATTTTCCAAATGGTCATTGCCTTGCGTCTTTCCGCCCTCCGGGCCCCAGACCTCCCACCACCGTCTGTGGATTTGAATCCACCAACCTTATGCTTCATCGTACTTGCATTTAATGAAGCCATTAATGGTGGCTAGAGTATAAATATCTTGTCCAAACCTATCATTCTCACTTGTCAATGTTGCAAAGAGAGGTCAAAGTGCTTTCCAGAGGGGATCTCTGTCTTCGTTGATCATCGTCCTCGCACCCATTGTCGTTGTTTACCAACCGTTAGTCGATTTCACACCTTGTCGTATCGCATGTCAGAGGTAGGTTTTCCATCCACCCTCCTGAGCAATGTTTTCATTATTTTTAAAGCTTAAAATGAACAACAAGGGTTAAAAGAACATGTGATTAATAAAACATGATGAAATGCACAAAACCCATGTTTTCGATTCTTCATAAACCTCCAAACTGTCCTCGAATTTGTGACTGAAACTTCACCTCGTCACGGTCATTCATCGCCCAGGGGCGTTCATTCCCTTCGGGCCTGGGTCTCCTCTTGGCGGTCGAAAACAGAAAACAACGAACTGTCCCAAAATGACAATTTGACCCCTCGGGCTTAGCTCCTTGGACCTCCGTCGTCCCTTAGCCGTCAACGTTAAAACTTGAACATCCTTTTTGGGCCACCATTTTCTCTCTTCAAGCCCTAACCCCTTAGACTTCCGTGTCTGGAAGTCCATGAAGATGCTTCCGTTCCAAATGGTGGAGTCACCCCGTCCACTCGAGCTTTGGATTCCACCTTTCCTTTCGCCGTCTCTTTCCCGTGCATACACAACTTTCCAACGATCTCCCGGGTCCTGGTCCATGGACTTCCGTCCCGTCTTCACCATTATGAATGGAAAACCGATGGAAACCTTCTGGCTCCTAGGCCCCGGGCCTCCATTCACCGCTTGGAGTTTTGGCATTTAAACTTTAAGTGTCCTTGACCTCACCAGGACCCGTCCTCCGGAGCTCCATTTAGATTTTTCCATCCCTAACATCGAACCTTTGGCGGACCTCTGCCCTCCGGGCACCGATGTCCCCTTGGTCATCTGTGTGCAAGATAGATTTCCAATGGCCGCTGCCTTGCTCCTTTCCAGCCTCTGGGCTCGGCCCCCTGCTCACCGTGGAACCTTAAAACGTATTTTGACGTCCGACCCTGATGTCGGGTCTAGTCCGTCGAGCCACCCCTTCGAACTTCCTCCCAACGATCGCCGTCCCGAGCGACAAGGGCATGACAGCTTCCCGACCCCTCCAACCCGGGCACTTTGAAATTCTAAAAACTACCAAATGCCTTGAGGCCCATCGGGTCCCAGACCCCGGGGTTCCTCACTCAGAACTCTGTTTCTGTTCGGACATTCCAAATGGCTAACTATGGATGACTTTCCTGCCTCGTACCTCTGGTTGCTCCCAAATCGATCCAAATGACCTCAAATTTGAAATCTAATCCTAACCCAAGTGCTCAAATTCGACCTTCTTCGCTACAAACCTTTTGAACCACCAAAATTCAGTTGGGAAAGATCTCTCGGGTCCCTCTGGCCCATTTTCCCTTTCAAAATAGCATTCCTGCCAGGGAAGTCCGCACCACCGGGCCTGGATTGTCTGAAAGACCTCAATGAAAAGACTAGTGACATCTGGAAGAAGTATCATTTTATGAATGATAAATTATTTAAAGTTAATTTCATCCATGGGATTTTGACTAACATCAAGACATTCATGATCAGTTGCACTGACTGCGCCATTGCTTACAAGATATATGGAATTGGGTGCAGGATCTTTAGGGGCAGCTATGGAAAAGGACAAAGGAAAGAAATCGGGTAAGACTCCTCGAGGGAAAGAGGACAAAGACCAAATGAAGTATCAGTTTCAAGGAAAACCTTTGCACTTGAAGGTTACCACGGATTGGAAAGAAATCACCAACACCAATATTGGCCATGTCGATATTGACGAATTTAAACAAAGGGTCAGGGTCAACCCGACAACCAAAAACACAAGACTGATCAGGAAAAGCGGGATTGCGAAGGTTGCAGGCTTCCCTCCATCCCTCGTAGCTCTTGAGTTGGTCATGGCTTGTCGGCAAGCATATCAACCTGATACAAGGGAAATTGTTGACTGAGATGGTAACATTCTTGTTGACATGTCAGTTGAGGGAATCACAAAGACCTTCCATATTCCCACCTTCATTGAAATGGAAACACCTACCATAGAGGAATGCCAAGCGGCATGGGATGATAACTCGATAGGCTGCAAAAAGTTAATAAATCAAATTGGATTAAGGAAAAATGGGGTAGCACTGCGAAGGTTCCTCACGAACTCTTCTGTAGTGATTTCCATGAAGATTATCATGACTTAGTCACAATGCTAAGCAGGGTTATGGGTCTTCCTACTTCGGCCTTCTTTCAAGGGTGGATGGTATACTTCGTCAAACAAATCCTCCACGGAGATGAGGACATCACCACCAAGTCCTCATTCTATTGGGGGGTATAATAAGCGACTGTTTCCATGAGCAATTCATCAATGTGAAGAAGAGTTCCAAGTTCTATATGACCTTGTATCTCGTCTGCTCCTTGGAAGACCAAAGACAGTACAATGGGTTTTTTGTGGCGCCTGATGAGGAACAAGGTAAAAAATTGAAAGGCTATGATAGGTATCCCCAACTCTAGTACTGAAACTTCAAGAAAGAGTATTGTAGGGTAAACGATGCCTTCATTGGCCGTATCATCATAATGATTGCTGGAGATTTCGAAAGAAGGGTTTCCCACAATGCTCGGGCCTTCCTAAAATAGTATGCCTTCCTCTTCATTCAATATCCAAAGTTCACATACATCTGTGCCCAAGGCTTCACCGAAAGGCCAAACAAGCTGCCTCGATACCCCAATGACCGGATCATCCTGTTGGAGCTTTCTCGAGAGCTCCAACACATACAGTCGGTCCTCACCGACAAACAATTGGTGGGGATCTCCTATCCATTGACTTTCGGCCAAGGAATGTACAAGCTACAAACCTCCTAGTGTGCTGGGAATTCTGAAAAAGAACTGAAAGATTATCATTTTCACCTGCACAATGCTCACCCCTAGGTGGACCCATACAAACATGTAAGGAAGCCACTAGGGTCAGGGTACGCCCATCTTCACCATATTGAGGACTTCTAGGTAGATTTTCAAGACAACAAGGATGTACGGGAAAGGCACTATATGCGGATGACTATATATTTTGTAAGAAAGGTGCAACCATTCCCCATACCAGACCAAGTCGAAGATGACGAGAGCACCATAATGGACCCTAGATATCCTATGGTCACCGGCTTGCCACTACCAACAATAGATTGGGCTGAACCAGAGTTCGATGACCTCGACAATATAACCAAGCCAATCTTGGCCCGAACCAAAGAATGAGTGGATAGACAAGTGGCTTGACTAAAATAGCAAGGGGTGATTTTGACGTACGAAGGACTCAATAGTGAGCCAAGTGCCACAGAGGACGCCGCTGCCACCACTTCAACAGGTGGGACATCCAAGTCTCCTCCAGTCACTAGATCTAAGAAGAGGAAGGAGATGGAAATAGAGCAGTCTCTTGAACCCAGGGTTTATGCAAGGAAAGATCCAGGGGGCTCACCCTCCAAAAGACTTAAGCAAACAAGGGGCACCAAAGAGCAGCCCTTAATCTAAGAGGAAGAAGCAAAGGGTACAGATCAAGTAAAACCTCTTTTGGCTCTCCCTGCTTTGACTGCCCCACCCTCTACCTCTCTAGCCATGGTCGCCACATCCCTCCGGCAGTGGACATCTCTGTCCATCTTGCCCCCTCACCTCCTGTCAAACCTGTGATAGTCATTGACTCTTCCTTTGCTGTAACTACTCCTTCCTTCGCCCCCATGTCACCAACCATGTTGCTCCCTTTAGCTATGGTGACAATACCAATACCTACTTCCGCTTTACCTGAGGCCTTCTCCAAACATATGCAGAATATCCCTTCCAAGCTCTCCTAGATCCTTATGGATCCCACTCTTCAAGCGGCCCTAGCACAGGTCCTCACTACTACCAAACCTTCACAGCCTCCAATAGGGCCACCAGCTATGGAAGCCACCATGTTAATCTCCGAGGAATGGGAGAAACGAGAGCAAGAAGCCTTGAATCCATTTGAAGAGGAGGCTGATGAATACCACGAGCACTAAAAGTATGAGCATCGGAAGATTGAAAAGGTAGCCTACGAGGAGGAAGGAACTGGTTCCTCAGAGAGTGGGGACGAAGAGGATGATGCCGGTGGTAGGGTCATCATGCAAACCTTCAACAATGATCTTGAGGAAGAGTTGGCTCGACAGCTGAAAGGTATTGAAGAAGAGGCAGAAAGGTCACCTCTTAGCAAGGGAATGCAACAGAAAGATAAACTTGAGGGTGAGGCTCAAACTGTCAAGAGCCTTGAAATTGAGCAGCCCAAGGAGTACGTGCACAAGGTTGGGCTAACCGAAGAAAAGAAGGGGAAGGAAATGGAGGAGGAAAGTCCCCGACAACTATTATCTGCCAAACCTCCTATTAAGCACCTTATGTTCATCTAGGACTCTGATGAAGAAGGAGATACCACTAAGGAGGAAGAAAGGGCCCCAGAAGATAAGAAAACATAAACCTTAGCCAAAGAAGGTGAAAGTGATCATAAATCACCTAAGGATAGGTCTGCTATGCCTGAGTGGCTAGGAAGACAGCTTGAAAAGAAAACCCCGGTGCCAAAAGACCTGAGAGTGAGGCTGGAGGCTATCTTAGCCCAAATGCTGATCACAACTAGAAAAGAGAAGAAGCCTAAAATCAGATCCAAGGTAACAATGGATGCCTCTAGGTCTTGAGCTGTACAAATAGAAACGCCTATGGTAGGCTAGGCTGGTGTGAGTTACAACATCTCCACCCTTGATTTAGGAACTGCTACCAGAGAACAGAAGGTAGGGAAACTTGAGGAGTTAGTGGCTATGGTGGTGCATCTGATAAAGTAGGACAAGGTCTCAAAAGATTAGCTTAAAGCGTAAGTGGCTGCTTTGACGAATTATATCCAGCAGTGGTCTTTGGTGGATGACCTATCTACCATGTCCACGGCCACACCCCAACTGATGTCCAAAGAACAGATTGATAAGATGGAAAGGAGAAAGAACTTGGAAAAGACTACAGAGAGCTGGTTCTGACAAGTCTTGTACGTTGGGAATATGGGAATTAGTCGGGCTGTTCGGATAGCCAACAAGTTCTTGGATCTATAGAAAACCTTGGAAAGCATGAGGAAGCTCTACACCGATTTCCCTGCAACATATGACTCCACATTTCCAAAGATTGAGGCCATCCTCCAGTTGCCAAAAGCCACATGGGAAAAGGATCTTGCATTCAACAAGGATGATCACTGGCTAATGGATGTGTGGAGACGTGATTTTGACAACAGGATAGAAAGACTGGAGAAAATAATGAGTAAAGTGGATCCGGACATCGAATGGATCAAGGAAATTAGGACGGAATGCGCTCGTTATCTCAAGTTGATGATGGAGTATGGCATGGCCACAGTACAGATGGATCCAAAAAAGGTAAAACCTTACTTTCAGAAGAAGATGGAGGACGGGATGTCTAGTGAAATAACGGTGGGATTCATGAGTTTTGTTGCCCGTGCCTTCGATCAATTAGAACTATTCAAAGATAAAGGTGCAAAATATGAAGAGGACTGGAAGAAGCTGGAAGATAATGCCAAAGAATGGAGCTATCAAATGCTGCGGTATGAGATCATCGAGGTAGACAAGCTCTAGCCCATCATTCTAAAGTTCATGGAGTATACATCTTCAAAGAAGTGACAAGATAGCCTTGTTATCAATGAAGATCCCCCAAAGGAGTAGCTACAGCAAAAGAGAAATCAACAAAAGGACAAAACTGCTACAGTGTCGTCACTAGAGAACAAAACAGGGAAGAAGACAAAATGTAATTTTAAATTGTAATATATTGAAGGTTGGTGAAATCCTATTTTGTAATGGATCTTGGCCACACAATCAGAATTAATTTTGGCCATTCATTTGAATTTTTAGGCACTATAAATAGGGCTCTCCTCTCATTTGCAAAAGGGAGTTGAGTTGTTGTAAATATATGCTGCAAAAATTTATAATAAAAATACATTGACTTGGTGCATTTTCTGATTTTTTCACATGTTACTTGATTCAACCTCCATTTTTAGATGCTTTAATTAGATTTGTATTGCTTTTTTAGTTAGTTGTATTCTTGCTTTGATATATTTTAGAAATGTTGTTCTATAATTGTGGAAATCCCTGCTATGTAGATGCCTTCTTTGTCCATACTTTTTGTTGTTTACTGCTGGTAGATGGCTGTGTAAAGTTAGTCTGGACTTAAATTCAGAGTTGCTCCACACTTGCATCTTTGTTCATGCATGCACATGGTGAATGGGTGAAATATTTGCAAACCTTAGAAGATAGCACAAATTCCATGAGACTATGAGATTTCTGTTTAAGTGGAATATTGTTTCCAGGAAGCTATCCACTACAAGAACTCCATGATTACTGTTCATAGTTAGTTGCAGATCCAAGAACTTTCCATCTTCCCTACTCTTTTTCTTTTTTTTAGAAATAGCCTGTACCAAGGTTCATTGCACATTTTAAAGCTAAATTTGAAGAAACATTGAAGTTTTGGATTGCTGTCCGAACCTACAACAAGGTGAAACTCGATCTCCATCTCAGAAACTTCGTATTTGAAAATCTAACTCGCATCTAGCTACGTAAGTCTGCCCTGTGATTACCAGAAAAATCACATTGAAATCAACTAAGGAGTTCCATGCTAGTTATGACTTGACACCCAAGAGACCTTGGGGAGATTTTTAGCAACTTGTGGGAAATTTCCTTTCAAGAGAGGTAGTGCATTTGTGTACTACCTGTGTTGAGAAAGTGTGCAAAACACCCATCAACAGAACTAGTGCTAGAAGGAGGGGCCTTGTGAAGCTGGATCGAATTGGATCATTTTCCTTGGAAAAATTTCAAAAAAATTTATGGTCAACACCAAATAAGGGAGAACTCCAAGATTTTCAGCCTCCTACAAGGGAAAAGCAAACCAAGGAAAGTAGCGCTGCTTCTTCCTCTTCCTCCATTCCACCCACTTCCATTTCACCTTCACCCTGATTCAACTTGCATTCATCTTCCACCCAGCCATCCGAAATTGCATTTTCACCTCCCATCTCCAACAGCCAGAGAATTGCTTCTCTCCTGGCCCTTCCAGCCAGGGTACAGTCCAAACAATCGCAGCTCGGGTGCACTCCCAGATTGCTGTTCTATTGTAGGCGCAAACCCAACTTGTTGTTTTTCAACAGCAAATACCACCTTTGCCTCTCGCCATGGCTTGGTTGGCACAAAGTCCTTCACCCATACATTTTGCTGCTTATCATGATATTCCCAAGAATCCGGAAGGCTTTTGTTCGAAGTTCAATCCTCGTGACCCACAAAGAACAACTGAAGAACATATCAAAATATTCAAGACAACAATTACCGAAATGCAGGTTGATCATGAGGATGTTGCATGCCACATTTTTCCACATTCGTTGGGTGAAGAAGCCTTCTAGTGGTACATCAACCTACCGAGGGGATTCATTACCTCATGGAACCTAATGAAGAATGTTTTCCTACAAAAATATAAGATCCTGATCAACCCCTCGGAGTTATATAGGCAGTTTTTTTCCATCAGGAGGGAGGTCAATGAACCCATTGGATCCTTTAATGATTGTTTTCATCATGCCTTTACAAGGCTTCAGGACCCATACCTTCATAATGATGCCGCAACTCTCCCAGTTTACTACATGGCATTGGACAACCTCACAACGGCCTTAGTGAAAAGGATGCGTCCGCCACCCACCTCATTAGTGATGGCCTATATAGAGGCTGTTATTGCTAGTGCAGATTTGGGGCAAAATATCTCTGGCCCGCTGCCCTCGTTGGGACCGGTGGCACACCCAATGCAGATTCAAGGGATTAATTAGGCATTTTCTCATTAGACCCCTCTTATGAACCAGATACCTCAGTTTCCTATCATCCCGCACCTGGTACAACCACTAAATTATGCACCTCTGGTGCCTTCCTATTTGCAGCCTCAACCACAACACAACTATTCTTAGGTTGCCGAACAACAAGTGTATTCACAACAGCCCTAGGCACCATTATACCTACCGGGGCCAGAGTTTCCTCCAACTCATCAAAATCAGCCGGTGACCCTGCTTGTCTTTCTCCAAAATCTGGCGCCATAGTCAAGCAGCACTACGGAGAAAGAAAAACTCAAGGAGTTGACTAAGATGATAAAGAAAATGTGCATAGAAATGACACACCTAAAAAATTAGAATAATTAGTTATAGGCTTCACAGCGTAACCTCTAGGACAATATTAATTGGGATAACTAAGACAATAGGGACAGTAGGGACAATCAAGAAGCAAGCACCTCCTCTAGGCAGAATTATGATAGAGGGAAAAATACCAATCAAAGTTCTGAAAGGAGACCTTCTCAGAGGAAGAATCGTATGTGGAATACAAAACCCAATAATTGAGGTGTCCTTACGCCTTTTGAACAACTGGAAAGCAACAAAAAGATGACCAGTGGGGTATATGTTGTTGAGGCATCCTTGTCCAGATGGTGCTGGATTCACAAAACTAGCAGACACTCCGAGTTGGATTTCTCTGAATTCCAGACAGCTGGTGAAATATTCCAAGTAGAAGTGAAAAATGCAGTCGATAGTGCTGGCTATAGAGACATTGTCCCATCTGAGCCATATGATTCCTCCTATCTCATAGTCAACCAAGCATCGTTTCTGCAGGGTGACTGTAACGAGCCAGAAGTCGAGCCTGCTCTCGTTAGGAGTGAAGAAGTGCAAGAGGTAAGTAACGAACAAACTTTGGCTCAGCTCTTTGATTCAGTAGACAATGGTCCGTTAGATGGAGAAGAACCATATGTAGATGAGGTCCACATGTTCCATCAAAGATCAACTCCCTACTTCCTCAAAAATAGGTAGGCAGGTGGACCTTTTACAATCTCTACCCCTCTAAATAATTTCACCACCCCGCCTGACCCCAATGCCAGTAATAATCTTGGGCTTCCCCATGTACCCACCCAATATCTTAACAATAATGGGCCTCAAAATCAGCCCCAAATCCAACCCCAAAACCAGTTGATTCAAATGAAAGTCCAACCTCCAAGTTCTGCAATAGGTCAAGCCTTTGGTTCAAAAATTGAGCAAATGGGTGAATATGTGGCTGAAGAGTTCAAAAAGGTAAAAATTAGTTTGTTTGCCTTTGAAATACTTAGAGTCCCCGCCATAAGGCATGCTTTCTTTAGGGTCTTTAATGGAAGTCCATCCTCCAGCATGACGCAAGAAACATTAGCTAAGAGAGTTACCTTTGAAGAGCCTAGGCAAGAACTGATGATACATGATAATACTGGGAAAAGGAAGGATATTCCCATAAATCAATCTGCGGGTAAGCAAATGGAAAAGGAACCAGATCAGAACATCAGGAAGGGTTCTAAAGATCAGCCATCTAGGCAGACCAGGGATAAAGTTGGTAATAAGAATGGGGGTCAGGTAGCTCACATGGATACACCTACGAGCATCTTCTAAGGAAGGTTGGAAACTCCCCCTTTCCTTACCACCATTCAGATATTTGGAAAGAACTTGCATAAGTGCCTGCTTGATTTAGGAGCATCTGCCAATATTATGCCTTTGGCCATATGTAAGGCTCTTGGAATCACTCCCATGCCTTCAAGAAGGAAAGTGACCCTGCTAGACAAAACAGAGATCAACATTGTGGGAGAAATAAATCGGATCCCAATGTAAATCGCTATAGACCCGAGGATACAACAAGTTATTGATATTCAAGTGGCTTACATTCCCGATGCATGTGGGATCATCTTGGGGAGGGAATTCACCAAGGAACTGAATGGATATACTACCATAGACCTTTCTCACATGTGGCTACCATGGAAGGGGCTTCCAAACCAAATCTGTATCGACCGTGAGCCCCGTATGAAATACATGATCATATAATACAATAATCTCAACTAAGTTCTATTTGTTGAGATAGAACTAGGAAATTACTACCCCTTCGCTTGCCAAAATGACTTTGAGCCTTAGGAAGAATGCGCTGCAAAAGTACTCTTGGTACATTGCAATCCTCCAACCAACTTTACTCAAATACCTCTGAGTACATAAATGCTGGTAGAAACAGACGACAAACCCAATGAAAGCAACAACTGGGGACTACTTAGTGGTTTCCAGGAGTTCATAGAAAAGTGTGCCAGGGACCAACTTAGCTTGGGTGCCCGAATGAATTTCCAGGATCTCTTATTGCTGAATTGGTGCATGATTCACAATGCTTCCCACTCCGAGTTTGACTGCTGCTTATGTCAAAGAGCAGTAGAACATGTTGAAAAATTTTCTTCCTCTCAAACGAAGACATTTCGGAAGAATCACCAGTTGTTCAGTACACTGAGCTAGAAGATGCCCCTAAGATTATGAAGGCCACCACCTAGCCAAAAGGAAATAAGAGCTTAGTTAGATTTGAAGTCAAGAAACTTTCCAAATTTTTGACACTCTGATTTGATGGATCTAAGTCCAAACAAGGAGTTGGTGTTGGGTTAAAACTTATCAGCCCAACGGGTAGGACCTTTCTTGCTGCCCATAGATTGCAGTTTTATTATACCAATAACATAGCGAAATACGAGACTTTGGTCCATGGCCTTCTCATGGCCTTGAAGAAAAATGTCAAAATGTTACAAGTTTTTGGGGATTCTAAACTCATAGTTAAGCAAGTTATGAAATTATACACCTGTCATGATAGAAGACTTGCAAACTATAGGCATAGGGTTTGGGATCTCTTAGAGGGTTTAGATGCGTTCAATATACAATTGATTCCTCGTGCTCAAAATCATATAGCTGATGCCTTGGCTCAAGCAACCAATACTTTGTAACCCCTCTCCTTGTCTGAGCTTAAGAAATTCACAGTTGAGTTGACATCTACGCCATCTATCCCAGATAATGTTACTCACTTTCAAGTCTTCAACGATGATAAACACATCCTTGAATTTATCATGACTTTTAATGTCTTTGCAGCCCAAATAATTGATGAAGCTGATCTGCAAGAAGCCGAACTGGACATAGAGGGGGTTATTAACCTCAAAACCAACATAATTCCTAGGGGCATGGTTTAGCTGGAACATATATTTGATTTGGATCAGATCAGAGACTAGAACCAGCAAACAAAGAAGGAAGCCATAAGCAACTAGTGTGATGCTCACAACCTCGGGACAACTGAGGAGATCAAGAATGTGTTTATTGGTAGAGTGTGCACGTCTGAGGAAAAGAGGGGAATTGTTGGTTCTTTGCGGAAGTACCCTGACATGGTGGCATGGAGTTACGAAAACCTCAAGACTTATGATACCTCCATCATGACGCATACCATCCCCCGCAAGACGGAAGTAAGGCCTTTCCACCAGCGACAACGTCCTATTAATGCCTTGTTGGAACCCCTCATTTACAAAGAGGTGAAGAAGTTGCTTTCGGAAAGGATTATTTTCCCGATCTGACATTCTACATGGGTGGCCAACTTGGTCCTGGTCAGAAAAAAGAATGGGTAGATCAGATTGTTTGTTGACTTCCACAATTTGAACCGAGCTTTGGAGAAAGACAACTATCCAATTCCTTCATTGGATGAGGTGTTGCAGATCGTCAATGGATCCCAAATGATGTCTTTCCTCGATGGGTACTCTGGGTACAACCAGGTGATGGTACAATATGAAGACCATCATAAAACAACATTCATCTCTAAGTGGAGAACATTCGCTTATAGGAGAATGCCTTTTGGGCTCATCAACGCCGGGGCCACCTTCCAACGTGCTATGGATATTGCCTTCAAAGATCTGATTGGTAAATGTATAATAATTTACATGGATGATTTAACCATTTATTCTAAAAGGCAAGGTGATCACGTTTTTTACCTATGCAAAGTGTTTCAGAGGTGCAGGGATTTTGGAGTTTCCCTTAACCCAAAGAAGTGCATTTTTAGCGTGACTGGGGGTAGATTGATTAGACACATCATTTCAGAACAAGGAATCTCCATTGACCCTGAACGTATCTGATCCTTGCTGAAAATACCACCACCAGGCAACAAGAAGGAATTAAAGTCCTTCTTCAGAAAGATCAACTTTGTCAGGAAATTCATCATAGGTTTCACAGAGATTGTTAAGCCCCTCAATGCTATGCTAAAGCAAGATGCCAAAGTTGAATGGACTCCTGAGGCCAAGCAAGCCTTTGAAGAAATAAAATGGGCCATTGTTGAGGTGCTTGTACTAGTCAGCCCAAACTATCTGAAGCCATTCTATATCTACTCATTCACTTCAGAGCATTCTTGTGCCAACATTTTGACTCAGAAAGACAATGAAGGAAATGAGCACCCGATCACCTTCATGAGTGCTCCCCTAAAGGATGCTAAACTGTGATACCATAACGTAGAGAATCAGGCCTATACCCTTGTCAGAGGGGTAAATTTTTTTTGGCATTATATCCTGCACAATAAGGTGTTTGCCATTGTCCCCGATTCAGCAGTGAAAACTTTGCTTATGTAGAATGAATTGGGTGAACGAAGAGCCAAATGGGTCACCCTGCTCATGGAATATGATATGGAAATCCAACTAATGAAGCTGGTGAGAGGACAGGCACTTACCTACACAATTGTTGAGGCAGCAACAGAGGCTGGACCCAAACTCACTATGCAACAATACCAGCTCGAGGATGTTTCCCTAGGAGAGTGGTACAAGAATGTCGTTTATTATTTGTTGAACCACAAGTGTCTGCCACACCTGCGGGGAGTCCAAAAGCATGCTCTTAGGTTGAAAGCAACAGTTACATGCTACAAGGGTCCATCCTATACAAGAGAAATCATGACGGCATTTACTTAAGGTGTCTGGGCAAGGAAGAAGTAGACCGAGTCTTAAAAGATTTTCATGACAAATTTGGCACTGGCCATGGGTCTAGTCTCTCCACTGCACATCAAATACTAAGAGCAGGATATTATTGGCCGACTGTCTTTAAAGATGATCATTTTCATGTTCGCTCATGTCACACATGTCAGATAGCCGCCACCAAGGAGAAGAATGTTGTTGTTCCACTGCAGCCTGTGCTGGAGGTAAGGTCGTTCGCGCAATGAGGCCTTGATTTCATTGGTCTGGTAAGCCCTCCATCATCCGCGGGACACAGGTACATTCTTACTACTACTGATTATTGCACTAGATGGACCGAAGCAATTGTATATAAACGATGCACAACTGAAGTAGTTACTAGTTTTTTGGAAAGTTTCATTTTAAATCGCTTTGGTTGTCCTTATGCTTTGGTGTGTGACAATGGACCTGCTTTTGCTTCATTGAAATTTTCTAGTTGGGCCTTTGATTATGGGATTGCCCTTAAATTTTCATCTAATTACTACCCCCAAGGCAATGGCCTTGCTAAGTTCACAAACAATAACTTGATCACGGTAATCAAGAAATTGTTAGACAGGAATCCCAAGGACTGGCATACCCAGCTCCGTTTCACCCTTTGGGAAAACCGCACGTGCCATAAGGCTGCCCTTGGTGATTCCCCATTCCATCTCATTTATGGCCTAGAGCCCATATTTCTTATCCATATGAAGATTCCCACTTTACAGTTTATCAACGAATTTTATGATGGAGAAGATCGTAGGGAAGCTCGGTTAGCTGAGCTCTTGCACTTAGAAGAATTCTGAGACCGCGCAATAGAAAATTTCGCCAAACATCAGGGCATGGTTAAGAGATGGTTTGACCGCCGAGCCAAAATTAAAGCCTTTAGAATTGTAGTTTTAGTCCTGTATTGGGACAAGGCCCACGAAAAGAAAGGGGGACAAAACAAATTTGACAAGCTTTGGCTTGGCCCCTTTCAAATAGCTGAGATTTTGGGAGACAATGCCTTTCGTCTAAAGACCTTAACTGGTGAAAATGTCTCATTGCTAGTCAACGAGCAACACCTGAAGCATTACTTCTAGGCCTGAGCTCTTTCGAGCTTTTGTAAATATTTTTATATAGGTTAGAGTAGGTTTCCCTTTTGGTTTACTCACGTCTTTCTATTTTGCATCGTCCTTTTTTCTTGTTTTCCCTAGTTTTTTTTGTTTTAAAAGGGTGTTCTCCGTCCCCTTGCGGTGGTTGTGCTCGCTCGACAAATGGCCTGATTGGTTGGTCGTCCTTAGTGTTCTCTAGATAAGAATTTCATCCCCAACTATTGGTCTCTCAAGGCTACCTATGAATGATTTCCTCGTTTGAACTCTATCTTAGAACTCGATCCTTGGTTGGATCTCTCTACACACATCTCAAATCTCACACAAAATATGTAATAATCATTTCTAAAGGACTGTACCATGATTGCTATGACACCCTAGTGAGTGAAAAATATTAAGTGTACTCCAGTGACCACTGTGGTCCCAAACCCATGGTAGGCTTCAGTGCTTACCCAGTCAAGCAAAAGTTGAATGAGAAAATGTGCATTGAAAGAAATATCAAAACAAATGAAAAGGGAATTATGAAGACTAAGCGATCGCATGAGTGTGTGGATAACTCTACTGGGGATATGGATGCACGACCGAAAGTAGAGCAATGTCCATGGGATCGTAGCGATAACTCTGTCAAGGCTATGGATGCCTGACCGGCAGCGGAACAATGTTCGGGTTACTTTTGATGTTAGATGATTTATGTAGCTTGCTCAGTTGAATTGACAGCCACTGGTCGCCATCCCACGAAAAGGAATGAATTCACTACAAACACTTCTGAGATGTTCTGTAGATTGACCCAACCAAGGATCTCGTTCTCTCAGTTCACCTTTGGAAGTCCACTCCTGGTTTGCGAAACTAAAGATTCTGGGTCCTGGATGAATATTTATCTTTAGAATGCTCAGGAGCGTTTCCCAGTGGAGTCGCCATTTGTTGTGCCCTTAGCACACACGCCCCATTCGGAATAGGGACCCTTTTTATTTCTTTCAGTTGTCAGGTCATTTTTTTCACCACCTTGTTTTGCATGCCCCAAATGGTCAACGCACCTCCAAAGTCTCATCTTAAGTTGATTGTACTTCTCCCTTTTAATTTTGTCAAGTTTTGGTGCCTTGCAGGGTCTCCCTGATAGTTTTCCTCTACCAACAGCCTTCGGCCCTACTGGGCTCGCCCCTTTGGGTTTCCCTAGCCGGGTTTCCTCTTCGTGTCTGTCATCTCGAACGGCGGATGGATTCCGCCCTCCTGGGCCCTAGGTCCAGGATCTCTATTCTTTGTCCAGTGAAAATTGTAAAGCTTCTTGACTGCCTTCGAACCTGTTGGGCCGAAACCTCCGGAGTTTCGTGAGGACTTCACCGTCCCTGACGGAAAACTAGTGGCGAACTTCCACCCTCTGGGCCCCGACTTCCCCTTTGCCGCCGGTAATTTCTGAGCAAAATTTTCCAAATGGCTGTCGCCTCGCATCTTTCCGCCATCCGGGCCCCAGGCCTCCCGCCACCAACCGTGGATTTGAATTCACCAACCTTATGCTTCACCATACTTGCATTTAATGAAGCCATTAATGGTGGCTAGAGTATAAATATCTTGTCTAAACTTGTCATTCTCACTTGTTAGTGTTGCAGAGAGAGGTCAAAGTGCTTGGCAGAGGGGATCTCTGTCTTCATCGATCGTTGTCCTTGCACCCGTTGTCATCGCTTGTTGACCGTTAGTCAATTTCACACCTTGCCACATCGTGTGTCTGAGGTAGGCTTTCCGTCCACCCTCCTGGGAAATGTTTTCATGATTTTTAAAGCTTAAAATGAACATAAAGGGTTAAAAGAACATGTGATTAATAAAACACGATGAAATGCATAAAACCCATGTTTTTGATTCTTCATAAACCTCCAAATTTCCCTTGAATTCATGACCAGAACTTCACCGTGTCATGACCGTTCATCGTCTAGGGGTGTTCATGCCCCCAGGCCTGGGTCTCCTCTTGGCAGTAAAAAATAGAAAACAACAAACTATCCCAAAATGGAAATTTGACCCCCCGGGCCTGGCTCCTTGGACCTCCATCATCCCTTCGCTGTCAACGTTAAAACTTGAACATTCTTTCTAGGCCACCATTTTCACACTTCGGGCCCGAACCCCCTAGACTTCTATGTCTGGAAGTCCGTGAAGATGTCGTCGTTCCAAATGGCGGAGTCACCCCGTCCACCCGAGCTCTGGAGTCTGCCTTTCCTTTCGCTGTCTGTTTCGCATACATACACAACTTTTCGACAATCTCCCAGGTCCCAGTCCGCAGACTTTCGTCTCGTCTTCACTGTTTTGAACGACGAAGCAATGGCGACCTTCCGGCTCCCGGGCCCCGGGACTCCATTCGCCACTTGGATTTTTGGCATTTAAACTTTAAGCGTCCTCGACCTCATCGGGCCCCGTCCTTCAGAGCTCTGTTTGGATTTTTCCATCCCTAACATTGAACCTTCGGTGGACCTCCACCCTCTAGGCCCCAACGTCCCCTCGGTCGTCTGTGTGCAAGATAGATTTCCAACGGCCATTGCCTTTCTCCTTTTCGGCCTCCGGGCTCTGCCCCCTGCTCGCTGTGGAACCTTAAAATATATTTTGATGTCTGACCCTGATGCAGGGTTTGATTCATCGGGCCACCCCTTCGGACTTCCTCCTGACAATCACCATCCCGAGCGGCGAGGACATGACAACTTCTTGGCCCCTCCGGCTCAGGCACTTTGAAATTCTAAAAACTGCCAATCGCCCTAGGGCCCGTCGGGTCCCAGACCCTGGGGTTCCTCACTCGGAACTCCGTTTCTGCTCGAACATTCCAAACGGCTAACTCTGGACGGCTTTCCTACCTCGTACCTACGATTGCTCCCAAATTGATCCAAATGACCTCAAATTTGAAATCTAATCCTAACCCATTTGCTCAAATTCAACCTTCTTCGCTACGAACCTTTTGAACCAACAAAATTCGGTCAGGAAAGATCTCCCAGGTCCATCTGCCCTATTTTCCCTTTCAAAAAAGCATTCCTGCCAGGGAAGTCCGGACCACCAAGCCTAGATTGTCCGAAAGCCCTCAATTAAAAGACTAGTGACATCTGGAAGTAGAAGTATCATTTTATGAATGACAAATTATTTAAAGTTAATTTCATCCATGGGATTTTGACTAAAATCAAGACATTCATGATCAGTTGTAAGGAAAGCTAGATGCGGAAACAACTCTCCTAAGGTCAAATGCTCAGAGAAGAATGCAGATTTACTTTTTAATTTTTCAATTACAGTTCAATTAAGATGCACTATGAAGTAAACAACAGAAACTGAGTATTTAACAATCACATATGAACACCAGATATACGTGGAAAAACCCTTACAGGAGAAAAACTCACCACACCAAGAGAAGTCACTTTGTATTTCAGTAATAAAGATTACATACAATTTTCAAACTCATCTTTCTGATGTTTGTTTATAGCAGCATTCACCATGAAAAATCTTGTACATGAACCTTCAAGTTACAGTCTTTACATAATAGAATTCACTCTGATACAATTCAAACTGATGCAACAACTATTGATCAAAAACTAACCGAACCATCAAGCATCTACAACAGGTAACTATATCCATGGCATTCCCTGACTGTCGAACTTCCTCACAGAACTGTCATAATGGAGTATCTTCCAACTGTTCAGATTCGGCTTCTCCTATTGGTTCATGAGATGCCACATAGAATGGTCAAACAATCAACAAGGTTTACATTGTATTGGCATGTCGGTGAGACACAAAAAGTGTCTCCCCGATACCCTAAAAGCTTCATATCGATGTCACCAAGAGTTATTGTTATCACCAAGATGTTCTATCGATCTTTCATGTGTTACATCGAAGCACCAAGCAGTTGGAAAGACCTATCGCTTTCGCCAAGAGATCATAGCGAGGTCCAAAAGTCTCATAGATGTGAGTTTACCATTCGACAAGAGTATTGTTCTTCGGTGAGACTACATATCGATATCATAAGTCACACCGAAGAGTTATTTTGTCGGCATGACATATTACCTTTGCCAAGAGTTCTTATCGAACACATATATGTTACACTGAAGACTTCTTATCATCGGAAAGACTCACCAAAATCGATGGGACTTCTTACCGAAACCACCGTGTTACACCGAGAACATTAGTCTCCATGAGTCTTACCGAGAAGAGAATTCATCATTGGTGAGACATAAACACATCACCGAGAGTCCTTCCCGAGATCCTTTGTGTTACACCGATGACCAACATTTGAACCTCCATTGGTGAGACATTTGCACATTGCTGAGACATCATAATGAAATAATCATTGTTACTTTGATGAACCCAAGTGTTACACTATCGGTGAGACATTGGCTATTCGCTGGGACTTCTCACCGAGTCGTCATAGGTTATCCCAAAGCCCGTGGTCATCATGAGTCTCCCCGATACCCGATATGAATGGCCTATCGGCCAAAGATCTCCACGCTATAAGAGGTCACCCCGAACACAATATGTTACAGCGAAGGCTCCAAAGTGTAACCTTTCGGTGAGACTCCTCCAAGGTCACAGCGACCTGTACAAAACATAGTGTTTCAAAACTGCTAGTTGGCTAGACATAGAATATGTCACATCGACTTGGCTCCAGTAGAGGTTTCAACCTATGATGATTGAGGTACATATTTTCAACAATCTCCCACTTGACGAAGATCACATAGGCATCTCCAGAGCACAACATAACTTATTGAAAATCATGGGCACTAAGGCCCATTGAACTGGCACACCACCTGAACTTATTTGTGCTCACTGGCTTCATCAATGCATCTGCAACATTCTCCAGAGTATCAAATTTTTCCAAACTGACTTTTCCATCCTCCACCATATCTCGTACAAAGTGATACTTTACGTCAATATTTTTCGTCCTGGCATGGAAAGTAGGGTTCTTTGCTAAAAAAATTGCACTCTGACTGTCACAGAAAATAGTTATCTCCCCTGCATCAAAACCAATGTTAGAACACAAACATTTCAACCAAACTACTTCTTTACAAGCATGAGTAGCTGCCATGTATTCAACCTCCATGGTGGACAAAGTGACTATAGCCTGTTGCTTGCTCATCCAACTCACTGCACCACCATTCATCATGAAAATGTATCCACTGGTGGACCTGCTACTGTCAATGTCCCCTGCCCAATAAGAATCCACATAGCCTCAAATACTGAGAGTCCTTTGTGATTCAACTGAATTCCCATGGTAACACAAAGCAAAATCTGAAGTGCCCTTCAAATATTTGAAAACTCTCTTTACAGCATTCCAATGTGTCCTTCCAGGATTAGCCATAAACCGACTAAGAACTCCCACTGCTTGGGAAATGTCTAGCCTTGTACAGACCATCACATACATGAGACTGCTAACCACACTAGCATAGGGTACACTAGTCATGTCCTCCATCTTAGTAGGAGATTTTGGATAGTCCTCAATAGATAGCTTCATTCCTTGCAAGACTAGAACCACTAGCTGTTTGCAATCATTCATACAAAATCTCTCAAGAAAAGTCCTGATATACTTACTCTGACTAAGCCATAGTTTTCTATTCTTCATGTCCCTGGTTATTTCCATCCCCAGAATATACCTTGCAGCACCAAGATCTTTCATTTCGAACTTAGCAAACAACTAAGACTTAAGATCAAAAATCATTAGCTTACTATTGCCTATGAACAACATATCATCAACATAGAGAGCAATAATAAGGACTTGATCACTTTCAGCTTTATAATAAACACAATGATCAGATTTTGATCTCACAAATCCCAAAGATAATACAAAAGTATCAAATTTTTGGTACCACATTCTAGGTGACTGCTTTAACCCATACAAAGAATTTTTTAACTTGCAAACCAATTTCTCTTTACCTTTTTCAACAAAGTGCTCAGGCTGAGACATATAGATTTCTTCTTCAAGATCACCATGAAGAAATGTTGTCTTCACATCCATCTGTTTGACCTCTAAGTCATATGCTACCAAGTGACAACAAAATATGATAGATGTCAGCTTAGCTACAGGAGAAAATATTTCTCCATAATCAATTCCCTCTACTTGGGAATAACCCTTTGCAACCAATCTTGCCTTGTACTTTTCTACACCGCCATCCAAACCAATCTTCTTTTTAAATACCCATTTGTAACAACTTTTTCCTTTAGGCAAGGGCACCAAACTCCAAGTTTCATTCTTTTCCAATGATGCCATTTCTTAATTCATGGCTTCCAACCAAGAGTCTGAATCAGACATTTTAAATGCCTCTTTCATAGTCCTAGGCTCATCAGTGCTAGAAATCAAAGCATAGGCACAAGTAGAATCAATCAAAGAGAACCCATACCTATCAGGTTGTTTTCTTTCATGGGTTGACCTCCTCACTTGTTCAGGCTGAGGTTCTTCTTCTTCAGAACTTTCAGAACTGCTTGAGCTCTCCTCAGTTTAAGGTACATTTTGAATTTTCAATTCCTTTTTCTCTGGTGTAGGAGGAATTACAGCTACATCCTTATTGTTTTTTGACTTTGTCTTTGGCTGCAGATCTAAGGTAGAAGGTTTCAACTCATGAAATATTACACTTTTTTTGTATACAACCTTCTTTGTATTAGGATTCCAAAGCTTGTATCCTTTTATGCCAACACTATAGCCAATAAAAATACATTTGATAGCCTTGTTCTCCAATTTGGATCTTTTCACATTTGGCAATAAGCATATGCCTCATAGCCAAAAACACAAATATGTCTTAAGGAGGGCTTCCTACCAGACCACGCTTCCAAAGGTTTCTTCTCAACAAGAGTAGAGTTTGGAGAACGATTAATCAAGTAACATGCAATAGCAACAACCTCAGCCCAAAACTTCTCCTCCAAGCCAGCACTACTCAGCATACTTCGTGCTCTCTCCATCACTGTCCTATTGAACCTTTCTTCAACTCCATTTTGTTGTGGAGTATAAGGTGTAGTATTATGTCTTTTAATCCCATGGTCTTTAAAGTATCTTTCAAACTCATCAGAACAAAATTTACTGCCATTATCATTCCTTAAGCATTTTATTTTTCTACCAATCTGCTTTTCAACAAGATTCTTAAATTCCTTAAATCGACTGAACACTTCTGATTTAATTTTCAAAAAAGAAACAAATGCTCTTCTTGAATAATCATCAATGAACGACACATAGTATCTTGACTTAAACAAAGAAGGAACATCCATTGGACCAAACACATCTGAATGAATATAATCTAGCAAACTAGAAGATTTATGAGGACTGGAATAAAATGAAACATGGTGTTGCTTTCCATATATACAATGCTCACAGAATTCAAATTCGAGATTACAATCTTCAAGCCCCTCAACTAGGTTTTTATTCTTCAAGGTTTTTAAACCTTTTTCTCCTATGTGGCTTAGCCTATGATGTCAGAGCATAGTCTTCTCTACAGGAAGTTTTACTTCCATAGAGTTTACATAATTAGAAACATTTCCCTCTTTACCTCCATGAGTAGCTTTCAGTGACTTTCTAGAGACATTGTTACATTGAACAACATGTGCATCTAGCTTGTACAGGGTACCAATTCGAGCACCTCTAGCCAGCACCATAGAGCCTCTAGTCATCTTGCAGCCATTTTCAGAGAACGTGACTTGTACTCCAATATCATTCAACTTACTGACAGATAGTAGATTTTGAGCTAGACCTGGTATGTGCATAACATCATTAATTCCCTTTACTATGCCATCAGGAAATTGGATTTTGACTCTTCCACGGCCAACAATATCCAAAGTTGAATCACTTGCCAAGTACACCTTTCCACCATCGTATTCTTCATACTTTGTGAACCATTCTCTATGAGATGTCATGTGGAAAGATGCTCCAGAATCAATCAGCCAGACATCATCTGATGCATGTGTAGCTAAGGCAGCAATGAAGGCATCTGAATAAGCTTGAGAAGAATCATTGTTGGAAGAGTACTTCTTCTTCTTATTTTTCTCCTCTTTGCAATCCTTTCGGACATGACCAAGTTGCCCACAGTTCTAGCACTTCACCTTGGAATTTTTTCTAGGAGACTTTGATCTCCCTTTTGATTTTGATTTTGATTTCTTGTCCTTCTTCTTACCTTTCTCTTTCGATCTTCCTCTAACAGCAAGGGCCTCCTTTGCCATCTCAAAAGATTTCTTTCTCATTTCTTCTGATAACAAAGAACCAACAACATCTTCCTTCTTGAAACTGGATGTTGTACTCTCAATAGCCATCACCAGATGATCCCAAGAGTCTAGAAAAGAACACAATAGAAGCATACAACGATCCTCTTCTTCAGTCTTCACACCAACAGATGTTAACTATGCAATTAGCATGTTGATTGTGTTCAAATGATCAACTACAGACCCTCCTTCCTGCATTCTCAAAGAGTACAGCTTCTTCCTCAGGAAAAGTTTACCTTTGCCGAGAGTTCTTATCGAACACATATATGTTACACCGAAGACTTCTCATCATCGGCAAGACTCACCAAAGTTGTTGGGACTTCTTACCAAAACCACCGTGTTACACTAAGACCATTAGTCGCCATGATTCTTACTGAGAATAGACTTCAACATCGGTGAGACATAAACACATCGCCAAGAGTCCTTCCCGAGATCCTTTGTGTTACACTGATGACCAACATTTGAACCTCCATCTGTGAGACATTTGCACATTGCTGAGACTTCATAACGAAACAATCATTGTTACTTTGATGAACCCAAGTGTTACATTGTTAGTGAGACATTGGCTATTCACTGGGACTTCTCACCGAGCCGTCATAGGTTATCCTGAAGCCCGTGGTCTTCATGAGTCTCCCCGATGCCCGATATGAATGGCCTGTCGGCCAAAGATCTCCAAGTGATAAGAGGTCACCCCGAACACAATATGTCACAGTGAAGGCTCCAAAGTGTAACCTTTCGGTGAGACTCCTCCAAGGTCACAACCTATACAAAACATGGTGTTTCAAAACTGCTAGTCGGCCAGACATAGAATATGTCACATTGACTTGGCTCTAGTAGAGGTTTTAGCCTGTGATGATTGAGGCACATATTTCCAACATCAGTTGCACTGACTGTGCCATTGCTTATAGGATATATGGAATCGGGTGCAGTATCTTCGAGGGCAGCTGTGGAAAAGGAAAAAGGGAAGAAATCGGGCAAGACTCCTCGAGGGAAAGAGGACAAAGACCAAATGAAGTATTAGTTTCAAGGCAAACCTCTACACTCGAAGGTTACCACAGATTGGAAAGAAATCATCGACACCAATATCGGCCATGTTGATATTCAGTAATTTAAACAAAGGGTTAGGGTCAACTCGACGACCAAAAACACAAGACTAATTAGGCAAAGCGGGATTGTGAAGGCTGTAGGCTTCCCTCCATCCCTCATAGCTCCTGAGTTGGTCATGGCTTGTCGGCAGACATATCAACCTGATACAAGGACAATTGTTGATCGAGATAACATTCTTGCTGACATGTCAGCTAAGGGAATCACAAAGACCTTCCATATTCTCACCTTCGTCGAAATGGAAACACCTACCATAGAGGAATGCCAAGTGGCATGGGATGATAACTTGACAGGCTACAAAAAGCTAATAAATTAGCATTGGCTTAAGGAAAAATGGGGCGGCGCTGCGAAGGTTCCTCACGAACTCTTCCGCGGTGATTTCCATAAAGATTATCATGACTTAGTCACAATGCTAAGTAGGGTTATCGGTCTTCCTACTGTGGCCTTCTTTCAAGGGTGGATGGTATACTTTGTTGAACATATCCTTTGTGGAGATGAGGATGTCACCATCAAGTCCTCATTCTACTGGGGGTATAATAAGTGATTGCTTCCATAAGCAGTTTGTCAATGTGAAGAAGAGTTCCAAGTTCTATATGACCTCGTAACTCGTCTACTCTTTGGCAGACCAAAGACATTACAATGGGTTGTTTGTGGTGCCTGATGAGGAATAGGGTCAAAAATTGAAAGCCTATGACAGGTATCCCCAACTCCAGTATTGAAACTTCAAGAAATAGTATTGTAGGGTAAATGATGCCTTCATTGGCCATATCATCAGAATGATTGTTGGGGATTTTGAAAGAAGGGTTTCCCATAGTGCTCAGGCCTTCCTGAAATAGTACGCCTTCCTCTTCATTCAATATCCAAAGTTCACATACATCTATGCCCAAGGCTTCAACGAAAGGCCAAACAAGTTGCCTCGATACCCCAACGACTGGATCATCCTGTTGGATTTTTTTTGGCAGCTCCAACACATACAGTCGGTCCTCACCGGAAAACACTTGGCGGGGATCTCCTATCCCTTGAATTTCAGCCAAGGAATGTACAAGCTACAAACCTCCCAATGCGCTGGGAATTCTGAAAAAGAACTAAAAGATTATCATTTTCACTTGCACACTGCTCGCCCGCGTGTGGACCCATACGGACATGTAAGGAAGGCACTAGGGTCAGGGTACACCCATCTTCACCATATTGAGGACTTCTCGGCAGATTTTCAAGATGACAAGGATGTGCGAGCAAGGCACTATATGTGGATGACTGCATATTTTGTAAGAAATGTGCAACCATTCCCCATACCAGACCAAGTCGAAGAAGACGAGAGCACCATAATGGATCCTAGATATCCTACGGTCGCCGGCTTGCTGCTACCAACAATAGACTGGGATGAATAGGAGGTTGATGACCTCAACATTATAACCAAGCCAATCTTGGCCTGAACCAAAGAATGGGTGGAGAGACAAGTGGCCCAACTAAAATAGTAAGGGGTGATCTTGACGTATGAAGGACTCAAAAGTGAGCCAAGTGCCATAGAGGATGCCGCTGCCACCATTTCAACGGGCGGGACATCCAAGTCTCTTCCGATCACCAAATCTAAAAAGAGGAAGGAGACGGAAACAGAGCAGTCTCCTGACCCCAGGGTTTATACCATGAAAGATCCAGGGGACTCACCCTCCAAAAGACTTAAGAAAATAGGGGGCACCACAGAGCAACCCTTAATCCAAGAGGAAGAAGCAAAGGGTATAGATCAAGTAAAACCTCTTTTGGCTCTCCCTGCTTCGACTGCCCCACCCTCTACCTCTCTAGCCATAGTTTCCAAATCCCCTTCGGTAGTGGACATCTCTATCCATCTTTCCCCCTCACCTCCGGCCGAACTTGTTATAGTCATTGACTCTTCCTTTGTCATAACTACTCCTCCTTCCTTCATCACCATGTCACCAACCACGTCGCTCCCTTTAGCTACGTTTATGGTACCAATACCTACTGCTTTTCCTGAGGCCTTCTCCAAACATATGTAGAATATCCCTTTCGATCTCTCCCAGATCCTTATGGATCCCACTCTTCAAGCGGCCCTAGCACAGGTCCTCGCTACTACCAAACCTTCATAGCCTCCGACAAGGCTACCAGCTATGGAAGCCCCCATGTTAATCTCCAAGAAATGGGAGAAACGAGAGCAAGAAGCTTCAAAGCCATTTGGAAAGGAGGTCGATGAATACCACGAGCACCCAGAGTATGAGCATCAGATGATTGATAGGGTAGCCTACGAGGGGAAGGAACTGGTTCCTCAGAGAGCAAGGATGAAGAGGATGATGTCGGTGGTAGGGTCATCGTGCAAACCTTCGATGATGATCTTGAGGAAGAGTTGGCTCGACAGCTGAAAGGTACTGAAGAAGAGGAAAAAAGGTCGCCTCTTAGCGATGGAAAGCAACAGAAAGATAAACTTGAGGGTGAGGCTCAAACTATCAAGAGCCTCAAAATTGAGCAGCCTAAGGAGTACATGCACAAGGTTGGGCTAACCGAGGAAAAGAAGGGGAAGGAAATGGAGAAGGAGAAAAGTCCCCGGTAGAAATTATCTACCAAGCCTCCTATTAAGCGTATTGTGTTCGTCTAGGACTCCGATGAAGAAGAAGGAGATACCACTAAGGAAGAAGAAAGGGCCCTAGAAGATAAGAAAATAGAAACCTTAGCCAAAAAAGGTGAAGATGATCATGAATCACCTAAGGAGAGGGCTGCTATGCTTGAGTGGCTGGGAAGACAACTTGAAAAGAAAACTCCCACGCCAAAAGACCCGAGAGCGAGGTTGGATGCTATCTTATCCTGAATGTTGATCCAACTAGAAAAGAGAAGAAGCCTAAAATCAGATCCAAGGTAGCAATGGATGCCTCTGGGTCTCGAGCTATGCAAATAGAAATGCCTGTGGTAGGCCAGGCTGGTGTGAGTTACAACATCTCCACCTTTGATTTAGGAACTGCTACTAGAGAACAGAAAGTATGGCACCTTGAGGAGTCAGTGGCTACGGTGGTGCATCTGATAAAGTAGGACAAGGTCTTGAAAGATGAGCTTAAAGCGCAAGTGGCTGCTTTGACAGATTATATCTAGTAGTGGTCTTCGGTGGATGACCTGCCTACTACGTCCATGGCCACACCCCAATTGTTGTCCAAAGAACAGATTGATAAGATGGAAAGGAGAAAGAACTTGGAAAAGACTATGGAGAGTTGGTTCTGACAAGTTGTTGGATCTACAACAATCCTTGGAAAGCATGAGGAATCTCTACACTGACTTCCCTGCAACATATGACTCCACATTTCCAAAGATCGAGGCCATCCTCCAGTTGCCAAAAGCCACATGGGAAAATGAGCTTGCATTCAACAAGGACGATCACTGGCTGATGGATGTGTGGAGACGCAATTTTGACAATAGGAAAGAAAGATTGGAGCAAATAATGAGTAAAGTGGATCCGAACATCTAATGGATCAAGGAAATTAGGGAGGAATGTGCTCGTTATCTCAAGTTGATGATGGAGTATGACATGCCCGCAGTATAGATGGATCCACAAAAGGTAAAACCTTACTTTCAGAAGAAGATGGAGGACGGGATGTCTAGCAAAATAACAGTGGAATTCATGAGTTTTGTTGCTCGTGCCTTCAATCAATCAAAATTGTTCAGAGATTAGGGTGCAAAATATGATGAGGACTGGAAGAATCTGGAAGATAATGCCAAAGAATGGAGCTATCAAATGTTGCGGTATGATATCATCGAGGTAGACAATCTCCAACCCATCATTCCAAATTTCATGGAGTATTTAGCTTCAAAGAAGCGAGAAGACATCCCTGTTATCAATGAAGAGCCCCGAAAGGAGTAGCTACAACAAAAGAGCAATCAACAAAAGGACAAAAATGCTACAGTGTCGTCACTAGAGGACAAAACAGGGAAGAAGACAAAATGTAATTTTAAATTGTAATATAGTGAGGGTTGGTGAACCCCTATTTTGTAATGGGTATTGGCCACACAATCAGAATTAATCTTGGCCATTCATTTTACTTTTTGGGCACTATAAATAGGGCTTTCTTCTCATTTGTAAAAGGGAGTTGAGTTGTTGTAAAGACATACTGCAGAAATTTATAATGAAAATACATTGACTTGGTGCATTTTCTGAGTTTTTCACATGTTACTTGATTCAACCTCCATTGTTAGATGCTTTAATTAGATTTGTATTTGTATTTTAATTAGTTGTATTCTTGCTTTGATAGATTTTAGAAATGTTGTTCTGTAATTTTAGAAATCCCTACTATGTAGATGCCTTCTTAGTCCATACTTTTTGTTGTTTACTGCTGGTAGATGGTTGTGTAAAGTTAGTCTGGACTTAAATTTAGAGTTGCTCCACACTTTCATCATTGTTCATGCATGCACATGGTGAATGAAAGATGAAATATTTGTAGACCTTAGAAGATAGCACAAATTCCATGAGACTATGAGATTTCTGGTTAAGTGGAATATTGTTTCTAGGAAGTTGTCCATTGTAGGAACTCCATGATTATTGTTCATAGTTAGTTGCAGATCTAGGAACTTTCCATCTTCCTCACTCTTTTTCTTTTTTTAGAAATAACCTGTACCAAGGCTCATTGCACATTGTAAAGCTAAATTTGAAGAAACATCAAAGTTTTGGATTGTTGTCTGAACTTACAGTAAGGTGAAACTCGATGTCCATCTCAGAAAATTCGTATTTTAAGATCTAACTCACATCCTGCTATGTAAGTCTACCATGTGATTACCAACAAAATCACATCGAAATCAACTGAGGAGTTCCATGCTAGTTATGACCTGACACCCGAGAGACCTTGGGGAGATTTTCAGCAACTCATCGTGGGAAATTTCCTTTCAAGAGAGGTAGTGCATTCATGTACTACCTGTGTTGAGACAGTGTGCAAAACACCCATCAACAAAGAGGAAATGAATGGTGGTGATGGATGAAAAATGAAGAAAGTGGCTTCCTTAAAAAGGAAACCTTTATTATGGGCATGCAACATAGAATTTTAAAGAGATGCTGCAGGAGAAAGGCTGAAGCTTTTTGTTGTAGGAAGATCAGTGGCCTCATCCGAAACAAACTGTTTTATAAATTCTTCTTTGGACGCTGGCTTATGATACAACCTAAGACGGTGTTCATTAACTAGTAGCTTGAATCGGATATGATCTATTGTAGTTAACTGAACTGAACCATTATCAAACACATTTTCTATTTCATAAGGACCAAGCCATCTTGTGGTAAGTTTACCTTGATTTTCCTTGTACCTAGATTCATAGAGCAGTGCCCAATCACCAGCAGAGAATTGCTTAGTTTTGATATGGTGATCATGCCATTTTTTCCTTTGCTGTTGGATAGCTTTAGTATGTTGCAGAGTAGCTTTCCTTATCTCATCCAATGCATTTAGCTGCAAGAGGCGTTCCTTTTGGGCTTCTGAAATATCAATGTTAAACTGGAGAACATTCCTTAAGGTCTTATGCTCAAACTCTATTGGCAACATGGTAGTTTTTCCATAGAGTAACTCAAAAGGAGTGAACCTTGTAGTTATTTTCCATGTCATCCTATAGGCCTAGAATGCTTCAAGAAGGCGACTGCTTCAATCCTTCTTGTGTAATTATACTATCTTAGTAAGGATTGCATCAATTTCTTTGTTGGTAACCTATGCCTGACCATTGGCTTGAGGGTGATAGGGGCTAGACTTTCTGTGCCTGATCTTGTAATCATTCATCAATGCAGTGATTAAGTTTGATGTAAACTAAGCTCCTTGATCAGTAACAAGTTCCCTTGGGACTCCAAATCCAGTAAAAATTTTCTCATATAGGAACTCAACAACTTTATTATCATGGGCATGTGTCATTGCTTTCACTTCCACCCACTTGGTTACATAATCAGTGCAAACCAAAATGTATGATTTCCCATTGGATGGAGGATCAATAGGCCCAAAAAAATCCATGCCCCACTTGTCAAAGGGATTGACTACCACTTGAGGATACATGGGAATTTCATTATACCTTGTTGTTCTCCCCATGCATTGACATCTGCCACATTTTCTGGTGTAGGCTACAACATCTTTATGTAGTGTGGGCTAATAGTATCCCGTAGCAAGAACTTTCATAGATTTTATGTTGGCTGCAAAGTGCCCACTACATGGCTCATCATGACAAGCATGCAAAATTTCATAGGTCTCATCTTCCCTAACACACCTTCTCATTACTTGGTCAGGTCCGATGTAAAATAAATAGTCTGCAATCCATGAAAAGTTAAAAATTTTCTCTACCAATAATTTCATTTCCTTTGGTGAGAAGTGGGTTGGGATCTTGTTGGCTGCTAGATAATTTGCAATATCTGCATACCATGGATTTTGAGCAGCAATAAAAAATAGATGTTCATCGGGAAAACTATCATCAATTACCTCAGGGGTGGCAGGTGTAGTTGTTTGAAGTCTTGACAAGAAATCAGTCACCACATTAGCCCGACCTGGCTTATCAATAACTATGATATCAAATTCCTACAACAATAGGAGCCATCTTGCCAATCTGCTAGATAGGGCAGACTTATTCACGAGGTACCTTATTGTTGCATGATCTGTATGGAAAAATATTTGGTAACCAGTGACATAATGTCAAAAAAATTTCAGGGCATACACAACTGCTATCAATTCTTTCTCTATAAAAGTATAATTTAATTCAGGGCCTTGAAGGTTTTTGCTAATGAAATATATGGAATGCTCTATGGAATTCTCTTTCTGTACGAAAACTGCCCCTATGGCATAATCAGAAGCATATGTGTGTATATGAAAGGGAAGACTCCACTTCCATCCTTGAAGAACAGGTGCCTGAGTAAGTAAGTTCTTAAGCTACATGAAATATTTGTCATAGGCCTCAGTCCAATTAAATTCAAAATCCTTAGTCAATAAGACATATAATGGACTGGCTATTTTTCTGAAATCTTTGATAAATATTCTATAATATCCAACATGTCCTAGGAAGCTTCTAACATCCTTGTGTTTCATAGGTGTTGGTAAAGTTAGAATGACTTCTATTTTGGCAGGATCAACTTGAATTCCTACTTGAGAGATATGATGGCCTAAAACAATTCCCTCTTGCATCATCATAAAGCACTTCACTATTCAAAGACAAATTTTTCTCTTTACATCTTTTCAACACTTTTTTCAAATTTGCTAATGCTTCTTCATAAGTAACTCCATATATGGTGAAGTCATCCATGTAGATCTCCATAGAATCATGAGAAATGTCAGCAAAAATATTGATCACTGCCCTTTGAAATGTTGCAGGTGCATTACACAAGCCAAAAGGTAAGACAGAGTAGGAAAAAGTGCCCCATGGACTGGTAAAAGTTGTTTTATCTTGATCCTTAGGGGAAATTCTAATTTGATTATACCCACTATATCCATCCAAAAAAGAGATACTTTTTACGAGACAATGAGTCTAGCACTTGGTCAACAAATTGCAATGGAAAGTGATCCTTTTTAGTTGATGTGTTCAGTTCCCTGTAGTCTACACAAACTCTCAATTTTCCACCTTTTTTAGGAACAATCACCAATGGAGATACCCATTGACTGTCTGAAATGGGGTAGATAAAACTAGCATCAAGCAATTTTGGAGCTCTTTTTTAACTATTTCCCTTAGTGTTGGGTTTATCCTTCTTTGAGGCTACCTGACAGGTGAATAGTCTTCCTTAATGTAGATCCTATGAGTATAGAGTTGAGGATCTATTCCCTTCATATCCCCATAGTCCCATGCAAAATCTTTGTGTTGATCTTGCAGCATTGTGACTAGGGCAGTTTGTTGAGATTGAGGTAGCTTATTATTGAAGTTTAGACATCGACCTAGAGACACTTCTACTTACTTGGTAAGATCATTCATGGAGGTTGCTAATAAAGGTGGTGTATGTATTTCATGTGGAAGAAAATTGTGATAAACTACAAGAAATTTAGGTGGCAGGCTCTCAGGATTCAGTTGTTGTAGGAAACACTGCTGAAGACAGCTATCTGGAATAGATGGGCTACTCAGATCAGAGTTGGACTGCAAAATGTGTAAAAGTAGACTATCCTCATTTTGAAGCTAGGAAAATGGATTAGTTTGCAGCATCATTAGCTGAGCCAATGAATTGAATTCTTTAGTTTCCTCCCCTAAATCTGGCCAAATTAGTTGAGACAAGTCTGGATGAGGCTAGGCAGGTGGGTATAAAGCCAATTTCTTTCTTGACTAACCATCAGAAAGCATCATGTCTCCTGAATGACATCCTATAAAAGCATCAGTTGTGGCTAACCATGGTCTACCTAGGATGATAAGATATCATCCCAAAGTTGCCTTAGTGGACAATATGGTGAAATCTACTGGGTATTCCCAATACCCAAGGAGGACAATGGCATCTTCTACCACTCCATTAGGTGTTATTGTGGAACTATCAGCAAGCTGCAGGACGGTAGGTGTAGACCGAATGGTTAGGATATTCCAATACTCCATAGTATGCTTGGTCATTACATTGATGGATGCACCAAGGTCAATCAAAACATTCTTTACTATTTGGCCATTAATATTTATTTTTACCACAGGACTCCTAGGGTCAGTATATTTTGGAATGACTACATTCCCTAACATAATATCTACCAATTGTCCTAGAACATGGATAGTTTGGGGATCCTTTTTCTTTCTTACTGGCTTCTTTAAATAGGCCTCATTGGCTTTTCCATAAATTGGGACATCTTTAATGGCTTGAAAAGGGGGAATTTGAATGTGTACATTCTTCAGCTGATCCAAAATATCAAAGGTAGGCTCATCCATAGACTTGGATGTAGTAATTTGTAATCTCTGAAGAAAAGGCGGTTTGGCCTGATGCTATAGGACAAGCTCCTTAGAGACAGTATCTGATATAGGTGTATGTTTTGTAGGATCAGTAGGTTGTTCAGAGGAAAAGTCTAGAATCTCTGTAATTATAGGCAGTTGTGGAGCAGGGAGAGTGGTTCCAAACCTGAGATGGATATCACTAATATTCGGGGCATAAGCTGGATATTGATTGGCTTCTACAAAATACATAGGTTGTTGCTGATGCTACTTATTATTAGGATTTGGCAATGGTTGAGTAGGAATAGGAGTTTGTTTTGGAGGGTTAGTATTTGGTGTAAGTGTTGTAGGAGGTGGCATGATGGCCGAAGGTTGTGGTTGTTGAGGCTCCAAGGATCCAAGGGATTGGTTCTGCCATTATTGAGAACCTCTCCATTGAGGATTCTACTGCCAATTACCTTGGGGTGGATTCCATTGTCCTTGTGGCTGTTTCCAATCTCCTTGAGGATATTTCCATTGAGGACTCTGATAGTTAGGCCAGTGTGGTTGAGAAGTATTCCAAGGTGGTGATGGGCCGTACGTAGGTTGCCATTGCCTATTGTAATTAGAATAAGGATTACCAAAATTCAAAGGGTCTTGAGGCATACCTTGTCTTTGATCCCATGGTCGCCTTTGTGCAATAAATAATACTTGGTCATCATCACCCTCCACTATCTTAAAATCAGTAGGTAATTACTTAGCCTCTAGGTTAGCCACCATCTTACATCTGCAGTCACGTTTCTTCTGTCTGCAATGTGGACATAACTCATCCAAGATTGCTTCAGCTTCCTCATGTTTCTTCCAAACTTGCATAGTATCCAACTGTGTAGCCATGTTCTTTATGATATCCTTCTTGAAATCAAACAAAAAATGTGTGATCTCCATTTGTGAAACTCCATTAGTAGAAGACTTTCCCACTGTGGCTTGATGGACTCTACCCTTCTTAACAATTGCTCGAGATTAGTTGTGACATATTTTCTTGATATCATCCCAAGGAACTTGGGTTATATCTCCTCCTCCTATTAGATCTAGGGCATATATACAGGTGTCACTAATTCCCCTTAGAAAAAGTAGTTTCTGAGATTCTTCATTGAGAGTATGGTCTAAATTATTTTTTAGGGAAAACAAGAATCTTGAAATATAGTCTTCCAGGCTTTCATCCTCCTTTTGTTGAATTCTGAATATATCATCACCCTTACTACCACTCTTACAATATTCCTTGTATTTCTCAAGAAATTTTTTGTGCATAGCTGCCCAACTATTAACAGTATTCCTTCCCAAACTCATAAACCATTTAAGAGCTCCCTCCTTCAAAGTAGCAGGAAACAACTTCAGCCTGTTAGCATTTGAAGTGTAATCATAGCTGCGACAGAGGATGTCAAACTCAAACAAGAAAGTGTTTAGGTCCTCTATAACTAGTCCATAGAACTTGGGAAGTAATGAAGAAGGAGTATTTTTAAGGTTATCATTATCTTGATGAGCAATGATGGGGAATTCAAAAGTAGGAGGTTGATTAGGTGGATTACGTGCCATATTTTTTCGATGGACTATCAAAGCAAATGGATTTTCTTAAGGTTCTTCATTAGCTAGGTCAAATGGCAATTTAGCAAGGAGGTTTTCAGCAAATGGATTGATATCTTGGTCTCCTCCTTCCTCAAATAGATTATAAGCTAATTCAAAATTGTTATCAATGAATGGAAGGTTAGGGAGGAATCTTCCTAGAGCATCTCTTCTTCTATGCATGCAATAGAATTAACCATAAATTGAAGAAATTTGAAAATTCTTGAATAAACACACTAAACTACTGCTAACAATGACTATGATAGGTTCTTAGCTTGACACCATCCCCGACAACGATGCCAAAAATGGTTGATTCCACAAAAAGATATAAAAGTCATGGAAAATCCTAACCTAGGAATTGGACATTCCAATAGGTGACTAACATCTTCTTATGGTCGTTCATTTTCATTGTCAAACCAAGGAACGTATACTTGAAATGGAGTGGCATTGTATGTGCACTAAGAACCAGTTTCAGGTACAATTTACCAGAAATAAATGCTTGGAAGGAATTCTACTTATGCTGCGGTAATGTAATGTAAAGTCTTCTTAACTTAAGCATAACTTAATCAAAGCAGAAATCATGAGAACTATTACTAAGAAACAAACTATGAACTGACCTTATGCTGCAGGAACAAACACAGTGATGGATTCTCGATGCTATAGGAACAATATAAGACTGAGTTTGCGCTGAAACCTTCAAGAAAGAAATCTAACTCATAATAAATAGGAAATAAATAACTAACTATAGATACTTATTAAGTGGGCTCCCTTAGCAAGCATCAACTATTTTATGCAAGAATTGAACTCAAAACTTCATCAGCTTTTATTCATAAACTTGGAATCATATACATTGATGGTTCTGCTTGTAAGAAAATTAACACAAAACATTGTTTCTCATTATAATACTAACTTTTACACACTCTGTTGCCCACTCACGCAAGAGGAACACTTATTTATATTAGAAAAGAAACTAACTACCTAACTCTAACAGAGAAAGACGTGGACATAAATGCATCCTGAAACCGAGGAATAGAATTCTCATAAATGAAGGCATATATGTGCAACACGATTCAAAGAGAATTTAGTATTCCACTCTTCCTAGATTAATGATCATTTAGATTTCCTCCCAATGACCCGGTCAGAGAGTCTCTGTTGGAACAACTTCCTTGATGTCGTGTTGGAAATGGACTTTACTGCAGGGCCGAGATTTGTTGTGCTTTGACTCGTTCATGCTTCCTTCAACAACCTACGATGCACGTGGTGATAGAAGTGAAAGAAAGTACGCGTGGAAAATAACACGATACTCATTCATTAATCACATTTTAAATCCATTTCATTATCCAAAAACCACATGCATTATATCAGTCATTCAGGAGGTCAAACAAAGCAATTAATACAAACACATAGAGATGTTAAGCTGCAGGAATATAGGAATGTGTTGCTATAGGATACTACCTGATTTTAGATAAAAATCCTTTAATCAAATAGTTAAAAAAACCATCAACAATAAGAGTAAGGGTATTAAAAATATATCATAATATTCAAATTATGAGCATATTTCGAGCTCATCAGATATCATCAGATCAAAATTAGAGAAGGAGATGAGTGGAAGACAACATTTAAAAAAAATGGACTATATGAGTGGTTAGTGATGCCTTTTGGATTAACAAATGCACTAAGTACTTTAATGAGGCTAATGAATGAGGTATTGAAGAAATTTTTGGGTAAATTTGTTATTGTGTACCTGGATGACATATTGATTTTAGTTAAGAGTAGAAAAGAACATTTGTTGCATATCAGACAAGTTTTGCAAAGGTTGATAGAAGAGCAGTTGTTGATAAACATCAAGAAATGTAGTTTCATGAAGGAAGAGTTGGTATATCTGGGATTTTTGATCTCTGTGGATAGATTGAAGATGGATCCTGAGAAGGTAAGATAAATTTTTGAGTGGCCTACACCTAAGAGCATTGGAGAGGTCATATTATTTCATGGATTGGCTAGTTTCTACTAGAATTTTATTAGGAATTTTAGTTCTATTTGTATCCCTATGACAGAGACAATGAGAGGAGATAAGAAATATTTTAGGTGGACATTTGGAGCAGACCGTAGTTTTGAGTTGTTGAAGCAGAAGGTGATCGAGCAGCTTGTGTTGGCCTTACCATATTTTAATAAGGTATTTCAAGTTGACTATGATGCAAGTGGAAGTGCAATTGGAGCAGTGTTGAGTCAGGAAGGGAGACTTGTAGCTTATTTTAGTGAGAAGTTGAATGATATGCTAGGAGAAGATATTCAGTGTATGATTAGGAGTTCTATGCCATAGTTCAAGCCTTGAAGAAATGGAGACATTACTTTTTTCCTAAGGAGTTTGTGTTGTATATAGATCATCAAGCATTGCAATATTTGAACAGTCAGGTTAAGTTGAATTAGAGATACATGAGATGGGTAGAATTCTTGCAGAGTTATACTTTTGTTTTGAAACATAGGAGTGGAAAGTCAAATAGAATTGTTGATGCATTGAGTAGGAGAAGGAATTTTCTGATAGAAATGAGAGTAGAGGTATTAGGTTTTGATGAATCAAAGAACTTGTATGAGGTAGACCCAAATTTTGTAGAACCTTGGAGAGCTTGTAAAGAACCAGTTTTGGAGGATAGGAGTCAGTGGTTGGATTATTTCATATAGGAGGATATGTTGTTCAGAGGAAGTCAGTTGTGTATGCCCCGAAGTTCAATGAGAGAAAATCTAATAAAAGATAAGTATAGTGGAGGATTGTCATGACACTTTGGAGTTGAAAAGACAGTAGCATTGGTAAGTGAGAATTATTTTTGGCTGCAAATTCATAAGGATGTTAGGAAATTTGTGTAGAGTTGCAGATTTTTTCAAATTGCAAAGGGAAGTAGTTAGAATGTTGGATTGTATAAGCCTTTGACAATTCTGGAGAGACCTTGGGAAGACATAAGTGTGGATTTCATACTTAGATTGCTAAAGACACAGAGAAGTAATGATTATACATTTGTGGTGGTAGATATATTTTCTAAGATGGCACATTTCATACCTTGTAAGAAGACAACAGATGCAGTACATGTAGTAGATTTATTTTTCAAGGAAGTGGTCAGATTGCATGGATTACCTAGGAGTATTGTTTCAGACAGAGATGTAAAATTTGTTGGATACTTTTGGAAGACACTTTAGAAAAAGTTAAAGACATATTTGAAATTCAATTTTACTTTTCACCCACAGACTGATGGATAGACCGAGGTAGTAAATAGGAGTTTGGGGAACTTGTTGAGATGTTTGGTTGGAGAGAAGACTAGAAGTTGGGACTTAGTCCTTGCACAAGAAGAGTTTTCCTACAATAATTCAGTGAATAGGAGTACTGGAAGGACACCTTTTGAGATTGTTACTGGAGTTCATCCTAGAGGTGTACCAGAGTTGAGAGACATCAATATGGAAGATAAGAGGAGTGGAAAAATAGAAGAATTTTCAAAACACATGAAGAAAGCACATACGCAAGTGAAACAACAATTGGAAGACATGAATCATAAGTATAAGGAGAAAGAAAATGAAAAGAGGAGACATAAGGAATTCAGAGTTGGAGATGAAGTGTTGGTGTATTTAAGGAAGAAAAGATTCCCAGTTGGCACATACAACAAGCTAAAGATGTAGAAGTTTGGACCTTGTAAGATCTTGAAGAAATTTGATTTAGGAAGTGCATATGAAGTGGAGTTACCAGATGGCATGGGTATATCACCTATATTCAACATTGTAGATCTACATTAGTACCATGAATCAGAATTCAATGAAGTTAGGAAAGTAAATTTGGAGAATCAATTTCCTAAACAATAGTCAAATGATATTGAAGAGATTTTGGATATCAAAGATGGAAGGAAAACTCATGGAAGTACAAAGAATATCTTGTGAAGTGGAAGGGTAGACTAGTGGAGGATTCTTCTTGAATTTCTTAGGCTAAGGTAGAATGTCTTGGTTTTCCTTTAGCACCAACAAAGTGAGGGACCACTTTTTTCTTTAACCCCGGATGTCTGATGTAGGAGTATCCTTAGTTCTTAGCAATCTTGCATCAACCAAAAATATTTTCTTTTAGTTTTTTCCTTGTTTTGTTCTTGCTCAGTTCATGTTGGTGGATTTGTCATATTTTCTCACCAAACCCTGCGGATCTAAGTGTACATCATGGACATGTTCATAATCCTTATTCCAAGATTTGAGCATTGTTGGATCTTTTTTTGACAAGTTATCACTTCTGGAATAAGTGGCAGTTTCTTGAACCGACACTAGATGCCAATGCAATTGATGCGTCAATTAGTAGAAATTTATGCCAAGGGGACAAGGACTCTATTGTTCCAATTTCTTCATCACCACAATGTGAGAAGTATGGTAAGACTCAAGTTAAAATCTCACTAGATCAAAGCAAATTTGGTTAGGCATACTCAACCAAGAGTCTACATAAGATGAAAAGATGTCACGGGGAATCACCTTATGATATGTTTTCCAGGTTAAAGGACACTTTATTAGAGATACCTAAAAATTCCAGACTAGAATATTCAGTATGTATTGATTTGTTTTGTGAGATGTATCTGTAAGCACATAATCTACAAAATGTTAAAATTTGACAAACATTATCATATGGGTCAATTTAAATAAAACAAACTAAGTACTCCTATGATATATTGAATCATGCTAAATAATGCAAACAAAGCAATATAATACCAAAGAGACTAATTGAAAGCATGTAAATCATGTTCAAACCTATCCCATAGTGGATTGGTGCTACTTTGATGTGGAAAGTATCCCTTTCCCAATCCCTTAACAAGCTTGATGATGAATGTGTGATCTTTGATGCAAAAATTCCAATAACATGGATTGTGGATGGTGAAATTCTATTCTAAATTGGATGAAAATGTGGATGTTATGAATTCAAATAACTATAATAGAAATGCATAAAATTGTATATTCAAAATGCCTAAGATTGTGTCTTCAAATACAATAGAGAAGGCCTCTATTTATAAGGAAGAAGGATGGAAGAATGGAGAATAGGATGAATGTGGGAATAAACTTGATCCAATGGAATTGTGCTACTTCTCAACATCCTAATGAAGGAGAGTGGAGCACATTTTGAACAATATGCATGTTAAATGCATGTAGGTGGAATTTGAAATTCAAAAGATGGCTTGTGTAAGAAGAGATGTAAGAGGAGTTAATGCCAAGTTGGCTCAAGGAGAGGACATGTAAGAGCTTTTAGTGCCAAGTTGGAGGACAAAAGTCCTTTAGGAGGGAGAATTCAAATAAGTGGAATATTTCAAGAATATGTCATATTTGAATGAAAATAGGAGGAATTAATAAATCAAATAAATTGATTTACATGTGCAACTTGCAAGAGCTAGAGGAATGGAGGATTAGTGTTAGAAGTTAATTAGGATTAATTAACTTAGATGAAGTTAATTTATTTGACATTTGATTTAGATATTTAGATTTATTTGAATCAAATGAGAAGATAGTGGAAGATTAGTAATTTAATTAAATAAATTTGATTTATTCAATTAAATGAAGAACATTAGGATTCAACTAAATAAAATTCATTTATTTAACTAAATGAAGGCATTAGGGTTTAACTAAATAAAATTGATTTATTTAATTAAAAGAGGACATTAGGATTTAATTAAATAAATTTGATTTATTTAATTAAAAGAGGAATATGGGGTTGGGGCCCTAGCTCGGTTGGATAAATCTTTCCTATTGTAGGAGGTTGGTCACAAAGTCTAGTCCCCCCCACCCTATGGTACTAGAAGGCATGCCGCACTAGCATCACTGGTCATGTTAAAAATTTTACCAGGTGCACTACAGTTTATAGGGGATCGTGTTACCCAATTCTTGCAACCTAAAAAAAAGAGGAATATGGAGGAATTTAATGAATTTAATCAAATACATATTATTCAATTAAATGGTTAGTATGAACGTGATTAAGGAAGAATTGGTGTTAGTGAACCAGGATTGAGTGCATGATATCAATCAGGATAATTTGAGTATCTACATTTTTCCCTCTTTGAAGCAATGTACCTGTTGCATTGGTTCAAAGAATAACCTTGCTGAGATCAAAGTTCAAAAATTTCTTTATTTTTTTGGATGCCCCAATGTTGCCCCAGCAGAAAGAAGCATGTTGGTATACTAGCCCCTTAAGAGATCAAGCAAAAAATTTAATTTGAGGGTTGATCTCATGACAAAGAGGTGCAAGATGGATGTATAGATGGTTATGCAAATGAGATGGTTTTAAGATGCTTAGAATGACCAATCTATATTATCCTAAACAACTTAAATGATAATGCAATGCATATGAGATGGATGATGTTTTCTTATGATGATGATATGTATGAGTATGCAGGCTATGTTTTTTGACATTTTGTGGATGCAAGATGGATGCATTGGTGATGTTTGGATGACTGTCATGATACCATGTTAGAATGGAGAGAAGAAAGAAGAAATGAGATGATGAAAAGAGGATCCAACAAGTCCATGATCTATCAAGACTTTATTAGAGATAATGATGAGAGATCGATGATGTTTCGCTTATTAGAGATTGAGATTTTAAAAGAGCTTACTTACCTTATGTTTGATAACACACATAGGTATGATGCATCAAGGTATAAAGAACCAGGATGGTGTTGCACCTAGTCTGATGGACTTTGACTCAACAATTAGATAGGAGTATCCCTATTCAAACCTAGCATACAAAACCCTATTTAGAATGTAGTTTAGATATTTCAAACATCTTGGACCAAAACATAGGAAGAAAAGCCTTCTTATGTGGTCAACAAGATACCTAAAACATCCCCCCTACAAACCAAACAAAGCATGAATGAACAAAGTTATATTACAAGAATATCCAACAATCACAATAGACAAAAGATAATGATCAATGTCCCATTCCTCTCTCTAAATCATTTTGATTAGACATCATCGAGAGGTCATTGGAATGAACGTAATAAGATAAATCAACAAGACAAAGATCAAGTAAACAAACAAGCTAATGTTCTTCATACCGCTAGCCACGACTAAACTATGGTGATGCTTGATGTTGATGTCCATTGTAGGAAGGATGCATTCTAGGACATGATGTTATCAGACGATGGTTGGATTAACTGGATGATAGGCTATTGATACGAAGAGTTGACCAACTTTTTTACCTACTGCCCTAGACTTGAGACCTTGACGTTTGAGTTTTCACTTTTAACTTATTAGGCTTGTTTTCGATTGTTTCACCAAATGTTAATGATGATGATGATTTATTATGAGTGGATGTTTATTTTGGGTGATTGTGAAATAGGATGGGTGGATTTTTTCAAATATTTGGATGTTTTTGAAGTTTTTGAAATGTTTTGACGCTATTTTTGGTATTTTCAAGATGTTTTACAAATGTTTTGATTTTCAAAATTTCTAATGTTTTTGGTGTTTTATGAGATTTTGACCAAGAAACTAACCTAAAGACCTATCCTAGGGGCCTCGAGGGCTGATCAAATATTAGCCTTGCCTACATTATACACGTAGAGACCACGTAGTTTGACTAACACAAACTTGTTTATTGATAAGATATGAACAAATGGATTGCCAGTTTATTATGATGGACTCCTAAAGGACTGACCTAAGTGTCTCGAAGGCACATCAATGATGGCCTCACATATGTTCATAGCTCAGAGACTCATAGTTCGACAAGACAACTCTTATTTTTGATTTTTTGACTTTTTGACCTATTTTTGGATTTTTGACATGTTTTGAATTTTTTGAATTTTTTGAAGATGTTTTGAATGTTTTTGGATTTTTGGATTTTCTGAATGTTGTTGGATTTTTTGATTTTCTAAATGTTTTTGGATTTTTTGATTTTCTAATGTTTTTTGATTTTTTGATTTTAAAGGAAGACTACAGGATTATACATGAATCCAATCTGATGTAGGTATAAGAACATGCCCCTAGCATGATGCAATAGAATACTCCAATAGGTAGGACAAACTGACCTTAGGAATGGATTGAGTAGTACTAGGAGGGATCATGATTCAAACATAGAATCAAGCTATGATGCGGACATGAATGAGTGATGGAAGGATAATATAGAAGTGTAATGAATGAATGATGCAAAACAAGTTGTAGAGATCATGATGAATGGTGAGTGCTTATTTACGCAAGGTGCTTGTTTGTTATATTTTCACCAAGGTACTTGCCCAAAGTGCCACCAAAGTGGTTTTCACTAGAGGACTTTTTTTTTCTTTACCGTTTTCAATCCTTTTTTTGATTTTTTTGATTTTTTTGATTTATACTTTGTAAGTTTAAGCATAATTTTTTTTGAGATGGGAGCTATTGATAGGCTCATGTAGAGGCTCCCCTTTAGGTGTAGATAATTGATATGCTCCCGATTTGCAGCTTGTTGTGACGATGAAGGGTCCCAACCAATTGGGTTCCAACTTTCCCTTGCTATCTGGATTTGGTACATTTTCTGATTCTCCTTCAATACGAGTTCTCCAACTTGAAAGGTCTGAATCTTGATCTTCTTGTTGTAGCTTTGCTTGAGATGGTTTTGGTAGACTTGCAAATGATTCAGAGCATCTATGCACTCCTCATCCAGTAGTTCCAGCTTATTCAACCATGACACCCAATATTCTTTATCATTGATGATATTTTGCAATGGTATTCTTAAGGGTGGGAGCTCAATCTCAATAGGAAGGATAGATTTTGATTCATAGACTAGGGAGAATGGGGTTGCACCTATAGGTTTGTGGATACTCATTTTGTAAGCCCATAAGGCGGGATTCAATTGTAGGTGCTAGTCATGATCAACTTCATTGACTGTTTTCTTTAGAATTTTCTAGATGATTTTATTTTTAGCCTTTGATTGGAAATTTTCTTGGGGGTAGTATGGAGTGGAAAAGTGACGTTGGATATTAAAATTTTGGCATAGATCTCGAACATCCCATTTTTTGAAAGGTGTCCTGTTATCTAAGATAATGGCTTGAGGGACATCGTAGCAACAAATTAGGTAGTTTAAGATGAACTTGGATATTTGCTTTCCTATAATATAGGTCATGGGTATGGCCTCTACCCACTTTGTGAAGTACTCAATGGCAGTGATGATAACTTATGTCCACTAGATGAGGTGGGGGTGATTTTACCAATGAGATCAATCCCCCACTGTGAAAAGTTCCAAGGTGTAATGATTGGGTGGAGCTCCTAAGTTGGTACATGGATGAGATCCCCATGTTGTTGACATTATAGGTATTTCTTGACATATTTATGAGCTTCCTTCTCCATCGACGACCAATAGTACCCAGTCCTCAGCAGTTTTTGGCCAAGGTCATACCACTCGAATGTGAACCAAAAATTCCATTATGTACCTTGGTTAAAGCAATCAAAACTTCCTCAGCATTTAGGAATTGTAAAAAGGTTCCTTCAATACTCCTACAATACAGGGTGTCACCTAAGATAACAAAATGTGATGAATTCATGAAAAATTTTCTTTTAAGGTTTGGGGTGATATTGGCAAGAAGGACTCCTATTCTTAGGTAGGTTTATATTTCATGATAACAAGGATGACGAGGACCAATGATTTTGCACAAAAAATTGGACTCTGGTACCTCGAATGCTGGTATGAGAATTTTCTCTACAAGGAATTCATGCTTAGGGAAATTGTGTGGGATATCCAGTAGTGATCTGATTGTTGCCATAACATCCATTGATCTATTGTTCACCCTTGGTATTTGTTCAAACATGATGTTAATTAAGAATTATTTGAGGCTTTCCACTAGTTTCTTGTATGGAGTCAATTTATTATCCTTTGCTTGGTATTCATCATTGACCCGATTGATGATTAATTGGGAGTCTCCATAGACCTTAAATGCCATGATCTACCACTGTATCACAATTATGAGTCCTATAAAAAAAGCCTCATACTCTACAATGTTGTTTGTGCAAGGGAACGACATCTTATATGACTTTGGTATGTAGTCCCCTTGTGGTGTGATGAAAAAGACTCCAGCTCCCAACGCATGTTGTGTGTAGGACCCATCAAAATAAACCTTCTAGTGGTTAGTTGCACTGAGATAGAACACAGACTCATCTAGGAATTCTGATACAAGTGGATTCTCTGAATAGATGTGTGCTTATGCTATTTGATCTGCAATCACTTGTCCCTTAATATCCTTTCGTTCCACATATTTGATATCATAATCTGATAGGATCATAACCCACTTAGCCATCTGCGCTGTGATTGTTGCTTTAGAAAGTAAGTATTTGAGTGGGTTAATCTTGGAAATGAGTTTTATTTGATGGGCTAACATGTAGTGCCTAAATTTTTGCAAGGAAAACACTACTGCTAGGCAAGCCTTTTCAATGAATGTATAGTTCAACTCATGCCCTACCATGGTTTGGATGATATAGTATATGGCTCTTTCCTTCCCGTTTTCATCATGTTGAGCTAAGAGAGTGCCAAGAGTTGTTTTTGTTGATATGTACAAGATCAATGGCTTGTTTGGAATTAGTGGCATAAGGACTAGTGGTGTGAGAAAGTACTCCTTGATTTTATTGAACACCTGATCACATTTCTCATCCCATTTGTATGCTACCCCTTATGGAGTAGATGAGAATATGGGTTAGCTTTATCTACTAACTTCGCTATGAATCGGTGGATGGATTGAAGTCTTCCTTGTAAGCCTCTTAACTGCTTTAATGTTCTTGGTGCTTCCATTTTGATAATTTCTTTGACCTTGGTAGGATCTATCTCAATTCCTCTCATAGACACGATATACCCTAGCAGTTTCCCTAATTGTACACAAAATACACACTTCTTCAGATTGAGTCTAACCTTGTACTCCTCTAGCCTATCAAAGATGGATCTTAGTGCTACTATGTGATCTTGAAACTTTCTAGATTTGGCCAATATGTCATCTACATAGTCTTCCATAGTCTTGTGAATCATGTCATGGAAGATTACCATCATAGCTCTTTGATAGGCATTCCCTACGTTCTTCAAACCAAACGACATCATGTTCTAGCAGTAGGTCCCCCATGGACAAGTGAAGGCTATCTTATGTTGATCATCCTTAGCTATCATGATTTGATTATAGCCTGAGAATCCATCCATTAGTGATAGCATTCCATGACCTATTGTCATATCCATGATCATGTCTATGTTTGGAAGAGGAAAATCATCCTTGAGACATGCTTTGTTAAGGTCTCTAAAATCCGTGTAGATGCGGATGCCCCCAGTGGGTTTAGAGATAGGCACATGATTTGAAACACTCTAGGTAATCAATTGACTGTATGAAGCTAGCATCAAGGAGCTTCTGTAACTCCGGTTTGACTAGTAATGCTATTTGTGGATACATATTTCTCAGTTTTTATCTTACTAGTTTTGCTTCTGGATAGATAGCTAGATGGTGACCCACAATTTTTGGATCAAGACTAGGCATGTCAACATAGGTCCATACAAATTTTACCTTTCTTTCCCTTAGAAATGCAACTAGAATTTCTTGTTCTTCTGTCATCATTGATTCTACATAGACGGTTACGTGTGGTGTTTCGTCTATTCCCAGGTTGACTAGATTGCACTTCTTTGCTAAGACTGTTGACTTCTCCTGATGAATAGCACTAAGGGGAAGATTGAATCCCTCATCCTTCAGCACTTAGAGAGGTTTTCACCATTAGATGTGTCCTTTTTTTTACTATTTTTAGGTCAGAAAGTGCCACAGTCTGTTTTCACTTAAAGACCTAGAGATTATTCTTAAATTTCCACTGTTGTGACCTCAATCGTTTCCCCATAGTAGGTGTGTGTCTCTAACTTGATGTTGAATCCTACTTTATGATCCACACATGGTACAGTATCCTACAATCCCATGAATTCTGAGAGAGACTCCTTTTTTTTTAACGTGTCCAAAATTGGTGGTCCTCGTTGGTCATAATCGATGAGTTGGGGATAAAAAAGTTATATCTCATTGGTTTGGTTGTTTGATTTGAAATATAGGGAACTAATAATAAAGAGGGTGGAATATTTGAATAACATGGGTATATCTTTGATGGGGGCCTCATCACACACATCAGTTATGCCAAAGGTAAAGTTATCTATAGGTTGACCTGTGGACACGGGTAATTGAAAAGGAGCTTTGACCTTTTTAATCGGAGCAACTTTTCCAAGTATGGTTACCTTTAGAGGGGTACATCCAAGGCCAAGATTCCTTAAGCACTTCTTAGCAACAATAGGTTCTAATAGGTCATTGTCATTTTTCTCGAGTTTCTTGTTCCTATTGTAGCCCATGTCAAGCATCATATATAGTCCTTTATTGCTACCATCCATGGGAAGATTAGGCATGGGCCTTTCATCTTGGTATAACAGACTTGATATGTCCTTTTGATCTACCACTTCTTGACTTAGGTCCCCCCAATACTTGAATTTGGAGGGGTTTTCTTTGAAGGTTTGAGATGAGGTGTTATTTGGATGTGGTTTTCCACTAGATCTAGGAGATTGAGGTAACTCTCTAATTACAAAGGAAATATTCTTCATTTTGTAGTCCCCACATCCATTGTATTAGATAATGACTTTAATATTAGAGATGTTAGGAATGGTGGGTGTCTTTGTCTCAGAAGTGGAGGCTAAGGTAGATGGGTATATGTATAGAGTTGTGGGCCCTTCATCATTCTTTGGGACTTGGGGGATCTTGTAGAACTTAGATTCTAGATTCTTGCAATAATAAAATGGCTCGAGATCTCTTGATTTTGATAGGGAAACTTGACACATTGATGGAAGGTGGAGGCAACGACTTACATCCCATGGATCCATGGGCATCCTAGGAGGATATTGTAAGGTAATTCAAGATCAACGACTTGGCATGTAGTTTCCATAATAGCTAGCCCTACTTGAATAGGGAGTTGAATAGTGCCTTGAGACACTCTTTCCTGATTATCATATGCCCTGATTGTTATACACTTACCTTTTTCAATGACATCCTCAGAGAATCCCAGATTCTTTATCAGCTTGAGGGTACAAATATTTAGACCTACACCTCCATCCACCAAGACCCTTTTGATTTTATTCTTATGTACCAAGACTTCAATATGGAGTGCACGGTTATGGAATGGTTGTGTTGGGAAGTCCTAATAAGAAAATGTTAGGAGATGTGGTGTGGTGATGTGTCCAACCATAGCTTGGAACTAGTCTACATCAAGATCTATTGGGCTGAAGGAAGTGGCTAATGCTTCTTCTAGGATTTTCCTGTGTGCAGGTGATATTTTTAGTAACTCCATGATGGAGATTTGAGCAGGGGTTCTTTTTAGCTAGTTCAAGACATTGTAACCATTGGGAATAGATTTTGGATTTGAGGTGGATGTCTTAGGTGGTTGTGATGGTCTAGAAATGGTAACTCTGCTGCCATGTGTGGTGACTCCATAATCAAATTTGGCTCTCTTGATAGTGAAAATAGTGACCCATTCATCCAAGCATGCAACAACATGATTGTAAACATGGTTTACATTATTATAATTTTATTTTCCATTGTTGTTCCCCTTATTGTGATCAGGCATTGGATTCATGTATATTTTTAGGTCCTAATTTCTTGTAGGTTGTTCAACATTTATGATTTTGTCATCAATAAGGTCTTGGATCAAAATTTTCAGTCTCATGCAATTGACCATTATGTGCCCCTTGATTTTATGGAAATCACAAAGGTGATTTTCATTGTAACATGGTTGTTTCACTTGGGGTTCTTGATCATTCTCATAAACAAGGATTTTAATGAGATTTTCCTATACTAGTTTCTTCATAATTGATTCCCCAAGGGTTGTGTATTTCTGCTTGGAGGGATATTTGTTCCACGGGGGTGGTCACCCTTGATTATTCAGATTATTGACTACTTGATTTTTTGGTTGTTGTGATATGGTATTGGCATGTCTATTGTTTTGGTTGTTGGCTTGCAGTTACTGATATGTTTGTGTGTTTTTCCTTGGGGCACTAATCACAACTTTGGCATCAACGACACCATCATTAGTGACATTCTCTTTCTTTGCTCGTGTGTGATTTTTTTTGTTGTAGTTGGTGGATGGACGGTTGTCCTGATAAGTGGGTGTCCCCCCTTGTGTGATAAGGTCTCTTTCGATGTTGAGCGCCTTGGGGATCAACTAGTCATATGTGGTGATGCATTGCATTTTTAGATGGAAGGATAAGGTTCCTTCAATATTGACGATGATAGTACAGATTTTATATTCTTTTGGCATAGCCCATTTGCTCCTGTTGGCCTCAGATTTCCATCATTGTAAGAAGGATGCAAATGTCTCCCCTTGGCTTGTTTTAAGGAAAATAGTTCTTCTAGACTCACATCCATGCCTATATTGAATGAATAGTTGTGTATGAATGCATCCATAATTTCTTGGAACTTTTTGATTCCAAAGGGGAGATGAGAGAACTATTCCATCACGGGTCCATCCAAAATCTAAGGGAACTATTCCCTGATATGATCTTTAAGATTACCCATCCCTTTATATTTTTCAAATTTAGGGATTTCAAATCCTTGTGGGAATGGTTTCATCACAATGCTTCTTTCAAATGAATAAGGGCATAAATTCTTTGGTTTTTTTGTTGTTTTCCCTGATTGGAGGTCTAGCACTTGTTCTGAGAGTAATTTGATTTATGCAGATACATCATCTTACAGATTAGGTGGTGGGATGAATGTGTTTTGAGGTGGTTTGATTGATTGAGTGATAGGTGGATTGCTTTGTGTGTTCGTGGGAGGTGGTTGCAATTTTTTTTGTGCCAACAATGCTTGTTGGTATGCTTGCAATTGTTGTTGTGCCAACAATGCTTGTTGTTGGTCTTGTTGCTATTGTGCCAACAATGCTTGTTGTTTGGCTAGTAGTTAAGCTACTTCTTGTTGCACCTGATATTGTTGAAAATCTTGTTGGTACGCTTGTTTTTGAGCTACTTGGTATTGTACTTGAGCTTGTGGAACTTGCACTGCTTGTGTAGCTTGTTGTTGTTGCAATAGAGATTGGGATTGAGCCTCTTGTTGTGCTTATTGTGTTGTTTGTGTGGCTTGCTATGCCTACACTTTTTGCGCAGCTTGTGTAGCTTGTTGATTTTGGAATTGATGGAGTGCCTTTTGATAAGCTTGTTGGGTAGCTTGAACGTAATGTTTTATTGGTTCACCATGTTTGGATTTGGAGGTGGTGGTGGAGGATTTGGAATTGTGTGAGATAGGATGATGAGATAGGATGTTGTTTGAGTGAGTGTTGTAGATGGTGCGATTGATATGTTGGGTCCTTGGGAGACCACATTTTGAGGTATGGTGATTGATGGTGCTATGTGGATTGATGTCACTTGTTGTTGCAATATCAGTGGAATGTTTCGAGGATTGGATACACTGATTTGATTTATGATCAGAGGATTGTTGTGGTTTGATTGATTTGGGATTGGTATGTTAGGTAGAGGTGGTTGCCCTAAACCAATGATTGATGTGGATGTTGGTGGTAGAGGAGGTAGTGGCAGAGGAATTGGTAGTGGATTTCCTTGAGAAAGTGATGATGAGGTCCCAAAGATTCCCCCTTCTCCGAATAGACCCTCTTGTCCTTGTGGTACCATAGGGAGAGAGATTTGTGCATTTAGAGAATATGAATATGTCGGTGTTGCAAAAAAAGTGGATGGATTTTGGTTTCATGGAAGACAAATGGGACGTATGGATCCTTTGGATCTTAAGGGACGAAATTTGATAGACCCAAGATGGTGTTTGCACCCAAGTTTTGATTATTTACAAGGGGGTGTGTTTGAAGAGCATGGATTAATGAACTCCCCTTGGTGACAATGAGTTGAGTTAGGGCAAGGGATGATGTGGGTTATGGGATGGGTTGGACGACATTTTGAAAGGGTGGTGTGAATGGCACAAGTGAGATATTCTCAAGATGTTTCTCCATAATAGTGCTTACATCATAATTAGAAAGGAGTTTAGCCCCTTCCTTTGATAATTCTAGCATGTATTGTGAAGGATTAAGTCTCATCATGGCATTGACAATTTTGTGATTTTCAAGATTTTGGACCATTTCTATGATTTCATCTTGAGTCATTCCTAGGACATTATTGGTGATGTCTTCCACTTGAAAATATCCCTCTTGAGGATTTTGTGGTACTAGAGGAAGATTGTGTGGGGGATTGCTAGATCCAATGGGATTGATTTCAGGAGTGGTTTGACTCAAGTCACTAAAAATAAATGTTTCTTTATTGGCTTCCATGTTTTTCTTGTGTTGAGATCTAGTTTGGACCATAAAATAAGGATCAATTTTCAAGAATGTGGGAGGTGAACCTCTAACTCCTTATATTGATCTAAACTTTAGGCCTAAAAAAGAAAAAGTGGGTTGTTTAAGGATCAAAGGGTAGTGATGGGATAAATGAAAGGTGGATGGTGTGAATGATTGAAATCTTAAGAAACCTTGAAGGAGATACTACACTTTAGGAATTTGGACATTTTGTTTTGGATTGGACTTGGTTTGATTTGATTTGGATTTGATTTTGCTTTGGATTTTTATTTTGGATAATGAACTTATAAACCCCAAGATTTTGGATGTTATCTTGGGATAAAATTTCTCACAAGGTGATAGTTTAACTAAGTGTATGAAGAAGGATTCATCCACACACACTTAGCCAAACAAAATGATTTTGATTTGATTTAAAGGATTTTCCAAATGTATAGTATGAAGGATTTTTCCAAGATTTCTAAGAGTTGTTTGTGAGATGGGTTTTGATGGATGTTTGAGGATGGGAGAAGGTGTTGATTTTGATCCTAAGTGAACCTAGAGAGACTTTTGCTTACAAGACCTTGGTATTGAAGAACATGCTATACTTCTTATGTGAAAAACTCAAATCATTGAAAAAGACTTGGATTTTGATAATAATAGAACAAATACAAATTGGGATTATCTCTTGAAGCACGTTTGTAGAAATTATAGACCAATCTCTCTCTAACTTCATAAAGTGTTGAAAGATGTTTCTTGAGAGCTCTTGGACTAAGACCTTTGGTAGAATTTGGTTTTCAGATTTTGATATTTCGGGAAATCATGAAGAAACACATATGTGGGGTTCAATTGTTTCTTATCTTTTCTTAATGAGTCCTTTTTACCACAAACACTTTCTTGCTTAGGTTTTCAAACTAAATGTCTAACGTCTTAATTTATTTTCATCCCAAAGGTCCATTATGTGGAAATCAAGAAAATTAAGGCAATAGTTTCCTAATGTTGACTTTAGTGAGATAAAATTGAGATATAAATCCAAATACTTGCCTCTAAGGATGGAATCCCAAGGGACAAGCAGTAGCACTTGGATTTTTTCAAAGGTATTTGCTTCCCCTAAAGGGTTTTAAATTTGATGCCCTTGTTGAATGTTTGTTTTTCCAATGTTTTAGATCCAAGAAAAGTGTTTTCATTCAAAATGATGCACAACCCTAGGATAAAAGAGACAATATTTGTTCAATCCCCACTTGGATAAACCAGATGCACCTATTCAAAGTAGATGACTAGAAGCTTGACCACATTGGCTCCCCTCCATGACACACACTTCTCGAGTCAATCAAGCTTCAGTTCTCATGAATCTCCCATGATGAACTTCTCATCTCTACTAAGAACCACAAAAACGTGGGGCAGCTTCAGAGGTCTAACCTCTTGCACCAACAAATAGAAATGGATTTTGACGTCTACACACTTTGGATTTTAGTTAATGCATTTGTTTGGATAGGCTATATGTACGGCAAGATGAGCTCCATTAAGGAGGACTCCCAACCCATAGAGGTTATGCTCTATAGGGCTTCACGCACCACGCGGGTACTAAGGGAATCACTTGTCGCCATAACCATTTGTGAGATTGATCTTTCCTCAAGCATCCATTTTATATACCAGTCGGAATTGGCTTGGATTTAGCCTGTTACCAGTTTGGGTTGTTCCCTTGGGGTGAGTACTTTTTCCCACTAAGACAAGCCCTCTAAAGGTGAACAATATAAAGTAAGTACATTTGTAGTTCGATCAATCTTTGTTTGCATGAACAAAGAGAGAACACACGTGATTCATTTTCTCACACTAGCAAGTTTTGTTCAATTTTAAAAACCAAAATTTGAAATGTGGAGGCAATCATTTAGAAAACCTAATATCACCAAAAGAATTTTGATTCTCAAAATCACCATGAAGCATGAGAGAAGTGCATATGCCTTTGAATGATATTAGTTTGTAAAAATCATTAAAAAACAAGAAAGACACATGTTCATTTTAGACCTCAAATGCAGTAATGGATTCTTTTTAAAGCACCAAACTTGAGTGTGAAGTTGTTTGTTCAATTTTAATCTAAATCCAAAGATCTAGTAAGTTTCTAAGGTTCAATTTTTACGAACTTGAAGAGATCAAATCAATGGTTAATTTTAAACCCAAGACTGAAGTGAGTTGTCCTAAAACACAAAACAAAAGAAAAAAATGGAATCCCTAGGCTTATTACAATAAGCATTTAAAAATGCTTTGTCAAATTCAAGTTCAATGCTCAATTTTCTTCAACTCCAATATGATTGTGTTCTTTGATTATGTTGTGTAGTTTTTGCACACACGCCCCACTTGGAGTGGGGACCCTCTTTTGAAGGTCTTTTGACCTTTGGTTTTATTGGACTTATCTTTTTAGGGTCTTGACATGTTGGTCTTGTTAGCTTTGACCTTGCCTTGAGGTTTGAATTGACTAAAATGAAGTTTTAAGAAAAATCCGGGTTTTCACCCAACTCCGGGATTTTCCGACTTCGGCGGATTTTCCCGGGCCCTAGTTCTTTGACTGTTTCTGGCTGGATTCTCCGAATCCGGGTTTCTGCTTGACCCCGGGATTTTCTGGTTCTGGCGGATTTTCCTGGTCTACGCCAAAGTCCTGAACTTCGTCATTTCCCCAGTTTCTGCATTTCCGCGAAATCTGCGTTTCCGCATATCTTGGGATTTTCCAAAATTCTGTCCTGGGCTCGGGTTTCCGGAGTTGTCAGAAGTGTCTTATCGCCCATTAATGCTTAAGTACCTTTGCTCAGACGAGTATATGGGCGGATTTAGGGCATTTTAAACATCATTCCGACTTCATTGTTCACTTGCTGATTACTCTAGCGATTAGGAGCTTCATTTGAGCTTTGAGGATTGATTTCAAGCGGCTTGTGTGTGGATTGCTGGGTGTCGGTGTCTGGATTTGCGTTGCCTGGGCATGTTTGTTTTTGTGGCTGTTTCTTCGAGTTCGGGTTTTGTCTGAATTAATCCATGGTAGGTTATCGTTGCCCTTTCCATTTGCTTGTGTAATGATTGAGTGTTTAAGTGCTGAATAATCATCATTTCGGGTCGGCCTTTGCTTGGTCACGATTTTATATTTATAGAACTAGGGTTCGACTTTGCCCTTCATCAATTTTTATCATCCTCTTTGCGCACGTTTTGTCTATCAATTTAGAGTTGGATGAGTTTTTCGTAACCTTGGCTGAATAGGGCTAGTCCCTAAGTGTGTCCTTTGCCGCACTTTGGGACGATTGGGGTTTCGGTTCATCTTGCCCAAATTGGCCAACTTCTTGTAGGGTTGTTGCTATTTCATGATGTATATTCGGCCCAGCCTGCTCGTACCTTGGAGAGATCCTTGTGTCCATTGGTTAATCGCCCAAATGATAATTTTCTTTGAAATCATGAGCTTACCCAGGCTTTAATGGCGGAGGTCTGGTTATTGGAATTAGGGCATCGCCATTTCATCATGTGGACTCGTCATTTGAGAACTTTGGGAGTTTGGGATCATGTGCAACCTGAATTCTGTTGATTAGCGTCGGTTTTGAGACCATTAGAACTCAGGTAGAAAAGATTGCGTGATCATTTAATCACCAGTGCGGGTTTTCCTTCATCGGGTTCCCGTGGTGTCCGCGGAATTTCTGCGCACTTGGATTTTCCTGGTTTAGGCTATTTCCGCGGACTGGAGTAATTTCCGAAACGCATCTACCTGTTCGCGAAAATCCGTCCCATCCGGATTTTTCCGGTTTTCCTGTCTGGTCTTATCTTTTTTTTAATTTTTCGAAGATAGGATTGATGGAATAAATGCTGAATGTTTATTTCTTACTGCCAATGAATGAATCTCATGATCATCTAATGATTTTTGGCTATATTAATGATTTATTTGACTAATGATGCTTTGGCAGCGAGAGTCCGTCTGGGTCGGATTTCTCCGAAATTCCGCCTCGACCGGATTTTCCCAGTTTGCATGATTTTCTCGGACTGCCTTATTTCTCCGGATCCTCAAGGATTGGAAGTTTGCGATGGATTTTGATTGCTTTATATGATTTTAGGCTAATCTTTGGGTTGGAATATGTGTAATAATTAAATACTAATGATGTCTTTTGTGAGTGCAGGCTGAATCAAGCAAGGCTACTGTCGAAAAATCTAAGGGTGGCACGGAGGGGTCCTCCATTTCTGAGGCAGAGAGACTAAGATTGGATATGAAGAGTCAGCTTCCTGAGAGCAGGGTGTCTTCTGTATGGGACGAGGTGTCTGATACCAATGTTGGGGCCTGGAGATATGAAGAATTTAAGCAGAGGATGGTTCAAAAGGATCTGTCCACCCTGATGAATGGAATGATGAAGTCTGGGTTAGTGCATGTGGTTGGGTTTCCTCCAGCGATCCAATGTTATGAGCTGATTATGGAATGTGCTAGGAAATACAATTTTGACACACAAAGGGTAGTCAGCACCAAGGGAAGGGTTTTGGCCAACTTCAGTCTGGTCTCCATTGCTCAGGCCTTTGACATGCCTGACCTGCCTTCGGTGTGTGATTTAAACATAGACACGACCAAAACATATTATGAGAATGAGCCCAACAAGGCCCAACAGATAATCAACTCTTGGTTGGAAAAGCCGAAGTCACATCTCTAAACTGCCCAAGCAGTTGTACAGAGTCAAATTCAGGTCTGACATTTATGATGCTATAACATTTCTAAGCAGGGTAGCTGGTTTGAGGACTGCCAGAGTGCTAGAGAGTTGGATGGTCCATGTGATCACCAGGATTGAACAAGGAACCCACTATCACTGGGCAGGGCTTATTAGTGTTGAGATTGATAAACAGTTGAGGAGTGTCCTAGAGACCAAGAAGTTCACCATGTCCTCCTACGTCATGTATGTGCTTGCCAGATTCTACCCATACAAGGGTTTGAATCCACGAGGGACATTGGGACAGGATGTAATCTATGAGATCTATCTGGAACTGCACCTGGGACACAAGGACTACCGCAGGGCCAATGATGCATTCACTATGCATATCACCCAGATGCTCCAGAATGCTGAGCATATGAGATTGTCAGATGGAGCCAAAGGGCTAATAAAGAGTTATGGGGCCTGGTTCATCCAATTTCCCACCTTCACCTACCTTAGAATTGATGGATGCCCGGTGGCTCGTTACAGGTTACCTCGGTATCCTACTGATCACATTGTTCTGTTGGAGGTTGTGAGGCAAATTGGTGAATTTGACGCTATTGTAAAGAGAGAAAAACATAAGATAGGCTTTGGTGGAGACTTCCCTCTCAGGATTGGTGTGGCAGAAATGTTCCCTTCCATCCAATCAACCCACACTGCAGGAGAAGAGTTGGCAGCATATGGTCTCTCTTTCCATTCCAAAAGGGTGAACTTTGACATCATAGGGGAGGCACAGAAGAAGGCCACCAGGGAATACCAGCACAAGGATGACTTAGAGGACTATTGGGCCAACATCAAAGATGATCTTGAGGCCAGAAAGAAGAGGTACTCCAGACTCCCTGTGCAGGAAATCAGACAATACAATGTCAAGCTGATCCCGGACCAACTAGAGGATGATGGAAACCTAGTACAAGATCACGTCTATGAGGCTGTGAAGGAAAAGTCGGTTGGAGATATCAATTGGAATGAAGATGAGGTCACAGAGTTAGAGGACCTAATGGCCCCGGTCATGAAATTTACTTCTTCCTGGTTGAAGCATAAGGTCTGGCAGCTGGAGAGTGAAAAGGTACCTTGTACCTTCAATTTGATGGGAGACCTCAATCCCATGTCTACTTCAGAAGAATCCGGGGAAGATGACCCCAAAGGGAAAACGGTAAAGAGCTCTCCTTTCAAGATCAAGATTAGAGGCCCTAAGGAAAGTGAGCCTGAAACAAAAAGGAAGCCAAAAGGAAAGAGGAGATGGAAGACTTTGACAATTAGTAAGACTTCTGATAAGGAAGAGTTAAAAAAAGTAGAAGAAGAAGATGTTCCTCCACCACCGAAGAAGGCAAGAACAACAAGGGCTACAAAGAAGAAGAGTCAAGATGCATCAAAGGATGAGCCTCCTATTGTCAATGTGGAGAGTTCAGGAGGGGAGAAAGCAAAAGTTTACACGAGGAGATCCAGGACTCCCTCTCCAAAGGACACTGTGCCAAAGGCAGATCCTCCGCCAAAATCACCAGTCATGGAACCACCCAAGGTTGCTTCTCCTCCACCAGGTGTACATGAGCAAGGGGCTCTGGAAGAACATGAGACAAGTGGGGAGGCAGAGCCATTCAAGGAGGGAGCACTCTTTGGTGAGGCGGCTAAACTTGAAGTTGAAGAGGAGGAAAGGCACACTTCTCCTTTGGTGCAATATGAAGATTCCCCGAAAAGTGACAGAAGCCGTGGATCACCTGAAAAGGAGGACACTCCTGCTAAAACCCCATCGCCGGTGCAGCCAGAGGTGGAGCTTGAAGAAATTGATCAAGGTGAGCAGCTCTCTGAGAAAGAGGAGGATAAAGTAACCGCAGAGGAGGAAGAGAAAATGACAGAACAACCGGAAGAAACAAGAACAGAAGAAATATGGGTAGAGCCTGCAGCCCCGGACTGGCTTGAGAAAGAGATTGCAAGAAAGAAACAGGTGGTACTCGAAGATACTCCCTTGGATTGGGATGAAATGCTATCTAAGATTGGCAAAGGGAAGAAAAGGAAGGCAGCTAAGGTGGTATCCAAGGTGGAAAGAGATGAGGCAAATAACAGGGTCATCCACATTGCCACTCCTGCCGCGGACAAGACAAGAGAAGAGGTCACTGGGCAAGATTACAATGTGCAAACTATCAACCTTGGGCCTGCCTCCATGGAGCAGGACATAGAGGAGTATGAAGGGTCCAGTGCTGTTATCATCGGCAGATTGAGGAAGGAGACCCAGACCAAGCATGAGCTGAAGAAGGAGAACAAAAGACTTAGGAAATGCTTGGAGGAAGTAATGAAGCCTCTGCAGTCTCTCCATCCTTCTTCTTCTATTACTCCCAGCTTTCTGCCCAAGGAAACAATCTCCGGGATTGAAAAAATGAAGGCCTCAGCTCAAACTGCAATAGATTGGCTGATGAATGTGCAAGTAAAGGGAGATGATACCATTAAGGAAATCCTATCAGTTGGAAAGATGCTGTCAGGGCTAAAGAACTGTTGGAGCATGTGCTGTCCCAGGACAAGGAGGACATGGATCTCTTGCTGCAGAAGTCTAGGGTCATCATGGGGCATGGTAAAGAACAATTGGCTGCAGATGGGATCCTTCCTTCTCCCAGATTAGATGAACCTTGGGAATGGTTTGAGGCTCTACAAATTCGGCAAAAGGCCATGAAAAAGATCCAGAAACAAAGGAAATCAATTGATGGTGATCTTACTATGGTGTATGATGGATGCATTGCCTTCTTTGAGGTGATGACTGGAAGGAGAAAGATTGCCCCAAAATATCTAAGTCTGGAACAGCTGAAAGAGTGGTGGCATGAAGTTTACGCCCCAGATTCTGAGGGTGTTCTAACAGGCCACCAGCTTGATGATGCAGCTACATACCTTGCAGTAATGGATAGATATCTGGCCAACAAGGAAGATTGGGACAAGATTGTTGAACAGTCAAAAGATGAAATTGACTCCATTAAATGTCGGCTTAGGGTATTACCTTTGCCACCTATCACCGAGTTGGACAGAGCATACTTGAGGGTGCAGGGTTCGTTGGGGAAGACCAAGGATAAAGGAAGCGGTAGTTAATGCCTATTTTGAGATTTATGCTTCCCTATTATCATAGGGCATGCATTGGACCAGACTACATTGGGGACTGTGTCAAGGCCGACCTTGATGGTGAATGGCATTTAATGTGTGCCTTAGTTTAATTCTTCCTTGGCCGACTTATTTTGGGGGTTATTCTTATTTTGTAAAAATGTTTGGCTGGGCCGACATATCTATAGATTTGCTATAAAAGGCATTTTTGCCTCATTGTAAGGGTTAGCTAGACAGTAATAGAGATAAGTAAGGGCAGAAAGAGCTAAAGTATTTTGTAATAGGAGTAGTATTCAATTTCTTGAAGCAAATACTGTATCAGAACAGTGGAATTGTTGCAACAGTTTGATGATCTAATACAATTGAAGGCATTGTGGTTATCTTGGTGAAATCTCTTGTGTTATTTCATTCCGCATGGTTCTTGTTGTTCTATCTTTCAAAATTGCTTGAAGATTTAGGGTTTAGTGTTCAGAATTAGATTAGTTTCAGTTTGATGAATGATGTTTATGATTTCATATTTGGAATGTTTGTAGCTATCTCTGGTCTATACTCCCAGTAACTATTTGATTGTAGTAGGCTGGTGAAGTCAACCTGGACCATATATATTTAATGTGCTTAAGTTCGATTGTAGATGAATGTCTATGATTTGAAAATTTGTATACCTCAGAAGATTGCACCATTCTTGTAAGATTGCATTGTGGGTTGATCAAGAACTAGTTATTTGAGATAGGTCCATTCCAGATATATGTCACTTGCATTGTTCATTCTAGGAATAGTTTAGATTTTATCAAATCCTTGCACCCTTATATTTTGCTATTTCTTTATTATCTAGTTAGATTTAGGATTTAAAATCATCATATTGCAAGATCTGATAAGTGGAAAGATACAGTTTGCTTGTAGTAAGGTCCGATTGTGATTACCAGCATTTCACATTTTATCTGAGTTGTTTATGCATTGTTATGACCTAACACCCGAGAGACCTTGGGGTGATTTTCAACAATTTATTGTTGAAGATTATCTTTCAAAAGAGATAGAATATCATTTTTTGTCTGAGTTGTTGCTGTGCAGAAAACACCATCAACAGATTCCAATGTGAGAGAAAAACCACCATTGTTTCCTGATGCAAATCCTATAAATATTATAAAGTTATCAGCAATGAGAAGTATGCACATATTGCAAAACTACAAAATTATGTGCAAGGCATGTCAACTATTTGATGAAACCAGTGAACATAAAATTTATCCAGCTCCCTTCGGGTCTTGTTTGTTTTTTGCTAATTTTTGGCCCATGCCTAAATGAATATCATTTTCATTTTTTGACCTTTTCCACATGTCTACTCAGCATTCTCTAAAGGGATTCTTCCCTTCACCTTTCAAACGACCCTACCATGCTTCCACATGTCGTCGTTGTCGCGCATAAAAAATTTACTTCATTTCATTTTTGAGACAGACCCTGCCTATGCACCACGTAGCTTCCATCCACCTATTATTTGGAAAACCCCACAGTTGGTGCTAGTGGAAAGACACGCTTCCACATGTCTTCCTACCATAAGAATTCATTTGAAAGGAGGAGAATTGAACCAAGGGATATGAAATGCAGCCATGTGGATTTTTCGGCAAGGAATTCTTCAAAGCAAGGGATCGAGTGATTGCCAGCTATGATTTGCTGCCACATGTGCTAATTGCCTTACTAGGTGATGACACTTATCTGAACAACTTTTTGTTGGGACCACTGCCATCATTCGTAGGGGGATGCATATGGTTGGAAGCAACTACATGTTGAGGCTCGAATATTTTCTATTGCAACAACCAAGAAAATCATGGCAGCTTCATCATTGCTATGATTCTCGAATCTTTTCTATTATGGCTCGCCAGGCGGTGGGAGTGCTTGATATATATGCTGCACTTTATTTTATTTTGGGGTTCTAGATTTTTAGAGTTTTTAAGAGTTATGTTTCTAGTTCCACTAGTTTACAAGTTATAGAATCATAGGAGATATAGATTTTAGGAAGACACCAGGCCTTTTGTTGTTTTACATTATTGTAGAAAGACTCACAAACTGTGCCAATTTTTTGGTCTCTTTGTTTCCTCATGTTATTTTTATAAACTCTATATTGTTCCAATATTGTCTTTGAATAGTTCATTTGCATAACTTCTATAATTTAATTACAAGTTTGTTGATCTAGACCATGTCTTTTGACTCTTCCTTTTATTAAATGTGTGTGAAAGATAGGTTTATCATGTCTTTTATCTAAATCTTGGCATATCGCCATAGTTAGATCTTTTAATTTATATTTGCTTCCTTTTCCCTATCCAAACCCCAATTATAGAAGAATTTGACTTCTTTAAAAACCTGGAAGTCACTCAATTTAGTGCAATAGGTCCCATGTAAATTGAGTTTCCCACAAGAGGCTATTACCTTGCCAATTTTTGGATCCAACAATTTTTTCTTTTCCTGGCATGCCCAGTGGGACCAAGCTTACAATTGCCTAATTAGAAGTTAGAGGGTGTATGATCCATCGGCCGATTACTAGGTCTCAAAAAACAAAAAATACTAGTTTACTAGTACCACCATTAGGGATAGTACAACCCACAACCCAATTATTAAATGTCCCACTTCCTCCACCCTATCCACTAGCCATGTTGCAAGGTAGTAATAGAAACTACATGGCATGGGATGTTAGAAACCCTCTTGTAGTACCAGTAGCACCTACTATTTGGACTGCTATCCCAGTCTCCACTATAAAGGCCATACCTAAATTCACCAGAGATGGCTCAAGAACACCCATTGAACATCTGTAAGATGTGGAGGATGTATGTTTGGTGCATGACACCACCATGTAGAATATGGTGCTAATATTACTTGTAGCCTCCTTCAGAGGCAAGGCACTTAATTAGTACCGAACACTACTAGATAGCACTATCCACACCTGGGACAAGCTCAGAGATCCATTCTATGAAATATTTTCAAATGACAAAGACCGATCCTCACTATACTACTAGTTGTATATTATAAAGTGAGGCCCGCAAGAAGCTATGACCAACTACAATTCTTGATTCCATATCACTTGGCAATGAATCTAGGCTACTATTCGACCATCACCTGAGCTAGCATTTGTATTCTACTTGAATTCTATCAATGCCGACATCTCGATAATGATCCAGTCTTTGGGTGGAACCACTCTACCTAGCACTTACAGCCTTGCCATTAAAGCAGAGAACAATTTAATAGATGTTGGGAAGTTGTCACCTTGGCCCATCATGCCAATATTTCTAGAAATTCTCATTCCTACTTAGGAAGTCGCATCCACCAGTGCGGTGGATCCTCCTTAATCTATGTATACATATCCAAGTTTAGGATCTTTAAAGGATGAGATTATTGAATTTGAGGAGATACTATGGACAATGGCTAATGACATAACTACCCTCAAGGAAAACCAATTTGTGTTTCCAAAGCTAGCCTATCAGAATTAAAAAGGCAGGAGATCTTACCAGCAAAACCAGTTTCAAGGGGGTGCTCACACAAATCCACAGGCGCAGACAACTAATCAAATAGTACCAATTCCTTCCCCATTGTAGAATTCCAACCCAAGCTCGAGCCAAGAATTGACGGCAGGGAAAAATAACTTAGTAGATGATATCAACCCCTAGTGCTTCTCTTGTAGTGATGCACATATGCCCTAGAATTTCCCTTGGGGGAATCTATAGCAAAAGGTGGCTGAGCAGTGCAGTCAAGGTGCAACCCCCAACTGAACACCAGGTATCTTCACAGTAATACCACAAGGTCCACTACAGAAGGAAATTGTTATAATTAAGCTAGGGAACAAAAACTTCCAAATCTGCCACCTTTCATTGTAGTGGAACAATTAAAGAATCGTCCGCTAATGTATCTCTTTGGGATATATTAGCTATTCTAGAGAAAAATATGTTGCAGAAGGCTCTCCAAGAAGGCATGGGCACAAATCCAATGAAATGGTGTCTCGAAGAAAAGGTTGCCGATCCATTGCCACCTGCTAAAGTTATCACCAATTTCATGGAGGAAGCCTCTTCCAAAGTTAAAGATAAGACAAAACCCAAACCTTTTTTCCTAACTCTTATTGTAGGTGAGAAGCTATTACACAATGCCTTGATTGATTCTAGTGCCAGTACTATAGGCATGACAAAACAAATAGCAGAGGCTTTAGGACTCAGCTATGAACCTATGAAAAGAGGAGTAATACAGCTAGATGGGAATAAAGTCAAAATGTCAGTCTCATTAAGGACCTTCCCTTGACTTTATTCACCTACCCTAGCATCACAGTACTGCAAGCTACTGTGATCATAGATGTTCCTCCCATATTCGACCTCTGTATATTCTGAGAGTTTACTTCAAAGGTAGGAAGATATATATCCCTTGATTGGTCACACATGATCCTCAGGATGAAGTGTGGTGCGAAAATGAAGATAGAATTTGAAGCTCTATACTCCGTACATGTGGCTAAAAAGGCTATGATCAAATTTGAGGCCGCTCATACCTCTATCACAAAGTAGGAAATGTATTGTGTCGAGTTACTAGAAGATGAAAAGGTAACCGGAGATCGGATTGATCAAGAAGATGCTCTCTTGAGCGAAAATATAGATACTGATCATTCTGGTAACTACCATGCCATTGGGTTGGGCACATATGTTATCTATGATGAAGATAAAGTGCTCCCAAAGGTCATCAAAGAACCCGAAGGTGGTCAAGCTCCAGAACTATGGATGTTGCACTTTCACAGAGCAAGATGCAAGGTAGGCGCAAGAGTTGTGATATGTTTAATATCCCCAAATAATGAAAAGAATCTAAATTCTTTCCTCTTCCAATTCACTTTTTTGAACAATGAAGTTGAATATGAAGGGTTGGTACAAGGTTTAAGCCTTGCATAATGAATGGGTATCAAGCAACTGATAGTGTTCAGAGATTTTGAACTAATAGTCAATCAACTCTTGGGAATTTTCATAGCTAAGAATGTTCACATATGATCCTATAGAAACCAATTTTGGGACCTGGTCGAGGGAGTCAAAGCTTTCAAAATTCAAATGGTGCCTAGAGAAAAAAATACAGATGTGGATCGCATGGCAGCAATCGGATCTTAGTTCGACCCTACCTCCAACCTCATTCACAACAAACACTCTATATGAGTGATAGTCTGAAAAGCTATTCTAGAAAATGATCAAAGCTGGAAAGTGTTGGACAGTGATGAACACATTGCTTCATTCATCCAATAGTTTGTAGAATTTGTAGAACAACTCCAACCGAAGATCACCAAAGCTTATGAAGGAAAAATCATTCAGCTAAAGTCTAATAAGCTCTCGAAGGGATTGGTCACTCTTGAAAACCTTTTCGATTGTGATGATGCAAGAAATGACAAAAGGATTTTTGTAGCATACAAAAGTGGCTACAAGGACCTTCAGGTTGCAGATGGAAGAAAGCTGAAAATCGAAAGTCCCACATCATGATAAAGAAATACTCATCAATTTTTGCATAAGGTACGAAGGAGTAGTGGCTTGTTCATATGACAACCTCAGGGGATATGATCCTGATATCATCCAACACACAATAGAGTTGGCGGAAGGTGCAAAACCAATTCACTAAAAATAGAGGCCAGTGAATCAAAAGATTGAAGTGCTCATGGCCAAAGAATTAACAAAGCCAATCCAATCACATATTGTCTTCTCCATCAAGCATAGCATGTGGGTATCCAACCTGGTCCTGACCTAAAAGAAGAATGGAGATATCTATCTATGTGTAGACTTTTAGGACCTAAACAAAGCATCCCTAAAAGATCACTACTTGCTACCTTCAATGGAGTCAATCCTACAAATAATGGTTAGGTCAAAGATGTTTTCCCTACTAGATGGATTCTCTGGTTACAATCAGATCCGTGTCAAAGAGGAGGACTAACACAAAATGATGGTCACCACCAAGTGGGGTACATTCGCATATGCTAAAATTCCTTTCGGCCTCTCAAATGCAGGAGCCACCTTCAAATGGAGTTTCAATTGATCCCGAGCAGGTGAAAGTGATCAAAGAACTTCCCCTTCCAGTCAACAAGAAAGGTGTTCGATCTTTCTTGGGAAAGGTAAATTTTGTTATCAAATTTATTTATGATTTCGTAGGAATAATTAGGCCAATCACATTGATGCTAAAAAAGGATCAAGCATTTAAATGGACAAAAGAAGCTAGGGAAGCCTTTGAGAAAGTCAAGGATACAATTTCATCAGCTCTTGTACTGGTTAACCCTGACTTATCAAAGAATTCATAATGTATGTATTCAATAGCAAGTCAAGAATTGCTATTGTCTTAACACAAAAGGATGATGAGGGCAAAGGAGAACATCCAATAGCATTTCACTCCCTGACCCTTAAGCAATATGAGAAAAATTACAACTTTGTCGAGAGGAAAGTGTTTGCAATTATAAAGGGACTCAAGTAGTTCTGCCACCTAATATCTTTCAATAAGGTGATGGTTTATGTTGTGCATCCCAGTGTGCACAAATACATCATGGAAGGAGAAATCACCGAGAAATGGGATAATTGGATCACCAAGATCCTCGAATATAACATTGAAGTCAGGCCTACCAAGACAGTTCGAAGAAGAGGACTATGAGAATATCTTGCACATGATGAAGAGAAACTGGAGTTAGTCCTAACAAATGAATCAGTGTCCAAGGAATATTGGTTGGGGGATAGAATAAGGTTTATGTGCATGGTAAAATACCCACCGGGCCTTCCTCAGAAGAAGAAAAGATTCTACTAATTGAAAAACAGTGGATTCATGCTTATTGAAGGGATCTTGTTCAAAAGGAATTTCAACAGCATCCTATTGTGGTGTGTAACTATGGAAAAATAAAAAAGGATCCTCGAAACTTACCACAAAAGCATCACAGGTGGACACTTCTTTGCTAAAACTATTGCCATCAAATTCATGTGCACGGGGTACTTCTAACAAATGTTGTTCAATGATTCCTACTCCTTGGTACAACAATGCAAGGAATGCCAGTTCTTTGTAGGAAGAAGATTTTTTTTGCAATGCCTCTCAATTCAATAGTGGCTGATGATCCATTTTCACAATGGTCCCTAGACTTCATTGGGATGATCAACCCTGCATCCAATGTGGGAAACAAGTGGATTTTAATAGCCATGGATTATTTCACTAGATGGATTGAGGTTGTGCCCCTGAAAAATGCGACGGAGGCAGAAATAGTAGATTTCCTTGAGGAGTTGGTGACAAGATTCATCCCTCCCAAAACCATCATCTCTAACAATGCTAAAGCTTTCCTAGGTGCTAAGGTATTTCAATGTGTGCTTATGCATGAAATATTTCTTAAATCATCATCAAATTACTACCCATAGGGGAATAGCTTAGCTGAGTCAAAGAACAAGAATCTAGTTCTATTTCTCAAAAGGATTGGGTCAGAGTACCAAAGAGAATGGCACAAAAACCTTTGAGTATCACTCTACGTAGACCGCATAACTCCTAAGAAAGTCCTCAAGACTTCACCTTATGAGCTAGTATATGGAAAATAGGCACTATTGTCAATTTCCATAGAATTTTTGTCACTACAATTGCTAAAATCTCTTGAGGTGGAACAAAATGGTGCCATGGAAGTTCAGTTGGCCAAGTTGTTGGAAATGCAAGAAAAAATGGAAAAATCCCTAACAGCTATGACCAACCGCCAACAAGTGGTTAAGCGATGGTTTGACAAGAAAGCATCTGACCAATGCCTAAAGTGCGGAGACTTAGTGCTAAAGTTTAATGAAAGAGCCACAAAGCTAGGTCAGCATGGGAAATTTGATAGCCTATGGGAAGGCCCATTAAAAATAATTCAATGCAAAGAGCATAATGCATTTGAATTAGAAGATATGGAGCAACAGGTATTGGGAATTTCGGTCAACAAAATTCACCTCAAATTATTTAAGTTGCTCAACCTACCAATGTAAATATATGTATAGCATTTTTTATTTTTCTTTCCTTTTCATTTGTTGGCTGATCTTTTCATTTTAATTCTATGGTTCAAAAAGTGGAATGACTGACCCAATATTGCAAGATGAGAAAATAAATTCACAGCTTGAAGAACATAAGGAAGCCAAACACCCACATAAAAAATTAAACTAAAACCATATATATGCTAGAAGGAAGGAATAACCCACACAACAGAATCTAGAAGCATGAAACAAATTGTTTATATTAAAGCTATATTTCATTATATATGTTGTAATATTTACATTATCAAAACGACTCGAGGGCCATGCTTCTAAATATGTATTTGTTTTCAGCTTCTTTTCTATATATATTCTACAAAAGAGCCTTTACAGGCATATATACAAACATGAGCTAATGGTTGGGGGTTTTAAAACAAAAAATGGAAAAGCAAGGAGGTTTTCAGTCAATAGCATGGGAAGAAGCAACAAATGCATCAACAACATCATCTACAATATCTTCAACAATAGGAATGATAGAAACAACATCATTAGTAGGAACAACGACAAGTAATGGAAGGAACACCAGGTTTCTGAAGTCTGTATACCAATCGATGTAGAAGAATGACACCACATTGTAGAGGTGAAAAAGAAAATGACAGGCACGATCAACCCTTAAGCAGTGCTCATTCTGTGACTAGAGGTGAAAACAACTCAGAAATGGTAGCCATGGTACAACTGCATCCTCTTCAATGAACCTTCGGAGGTCACTTGTGGATAGGATACCTAAACCAAATGTGGCATTGGACACCACCTCGCTGAGGCCATTCAAGTACTTCTTTGGGAAAATTTCTTTCACCAAACGAAGAATCAACAGCTTGGGTATGTCAATGTCAAGAATGGAGGAAAAAAAAGTGAGCACACGTCAGTGTTAACTCAATATTTGTCCTCATAATCAATACAATCCCCTCAGCACCCATTTTATGGCTATAATGTCCAGCGCATTTTTATTCTTCACCATCTTTTTTAGATGTCTAATCAAAATCTCTCCCAAAAAGGTTGTCTCAGATTTGTGGGAAACTAGCCTAATCGGGGTATTCATGTTGTCAGACACACTGTAACTATCCTAAGACTGTTTTTGCAAAATGCCTACGTCTAGCTTATAGAAATTCTTCGCAGACTGCCAATGTTGAAATGCTAAACCAATTGCCTGCTCCTAATTTATGCTCAAATGCTTAGTGTGATTTTGCTATTTCCTTAAGCGTCTATTTATAGAAAAAGAAAGGAAATGCATGGTAGTTTTCTTACCATAAACAAGAAGCTAATCAAGTACCAACTTGAAAGTTGTGCCAGTGCTTGCTCAAATTTTCCACCCAGTTGTGTCTGCTAAAGTATGGTTGTTGTGTGTAAAACTAATGAAGGCTAATTAATTAGCCTAAGCCAGTGGCAGTAACCAGCAGTGCTATGCACAACCAGATATTGAGGTGTCATTCTCTAGGTGCTTTGCAAATTCCAAGGTCGAACTCATATATATTCAAGTGTTGATTGCATCTCTAGCTTAATCATTCCTTTGGGGATATTAATTACCAACGCATATGAAAGATTGAGATGTTAGCAAATTGTCGGTCCAAGTTCCAAGAAAATCACATTGTACAACACGGTTGCCAATAGTAATTATGAATTCTTGTCATTTCAAAGTGGCAAGTAATTCATTTTGCACAAGCTAACAGGTTGGCGGTACATGCCAAATTAAATGCAAAAAGAAAACCTTCATCTACCACCTTGAAAAAATTAGCTAAGTATTGCATGCAAATTATTTGAGCACTTAAAGGTTTATTTTTCAAAGTGCTACCTAGACCAAGAAAATTTGTAGAGCATAATCAGACCCAAAGCAACATTTGTAGAGAATTCAAGCAAAGCAAAAGGTTTCCAACACCAGAAAAATGGCAGATGGTTTATAAACATGAGGGGAGGTAGCCCAAAGTTTGTTCAAATCAATGAGAGACATACCAGCTGTTAGCGTCTTTGACACCATCTCTTACGCTACACCTAGTATACTAGAAAAGTTGAAGTGGCCGAATATGAAAGAGCCAGAAAATTTCAAAGATCACAAAGACCAGGCCTTGGTCCAAGAGAGCTAGGATAATGTTCAAGATCCTGACCTTGCTAAAAACCCCAAGTCTTTGAGAGAAGTTGCTCGCAAGAGAATGAAGGTCTCAAGAAATATGATGTCAACGGCACGAAAGATATGGGTTAGTGGGCTTCCACAATATATGGTCTCATTTGTGCATTATTTCCCAAAATTGGTTGATGCGGCCATTGCACATTTCGACCCTAGCACCAACACAACTGAAGGATGAACATTGAAGGTAAACATCAACCCAATAGATATTTGGAATATGTTATATATTCCTAAGCCTAAGAGCATACTAGAGGAATGCAAGAAATTTGCTCCAAAAAATGGGGTGAAGACATGGAGAGGGATGGATAAGGCTCGGGACTTCTTTAATAAAGAAACCTAGAGGCCAGAAGAAGACCATAATAAGTTGATAAAGATCGTGGTGCAGTATGATGATTTTGAACCAGGCTTGCAAGAGGCATTTTCAATGTTGGAATTTGTCTGTGGTCTAAGATTTGACAAGGATGTGCACTCTTTTCAATTGGTCCCAACTTTCCAATTTCACAGACAACACAGTCTATTCTGGTATGATTTTGCTAACTACCTCATCGAGAAGATGTTAGAGAAAATTAAGGAGTACTCAACCACAAAGAAATTCAGGTTTCTTTCCTATCTTGCTCATATGTTCTTACATTAGAATCTTGATTTCTTTGTCAAGCATGTGTCATTGGCTATTTTTGATGGAAAGGGAAGAAGAATTCCAATTTTTGTATGGACCCCTCTCCTCTCCTCCACTCTCAATTATTATGCATTTTTCAACTATTTCTTAGCTCTCATTTTGCAAGATTTGTAAGGGGAATATGGTATCAACTGTCTTACTAAGGAGAAAATGTCATAAATGCAAAATTTCACTCCCAAATGTGATTGGTTCTTCGAAGCAGATTTCACCTTCATCTAAATGTAGGGCTTAACCGAAGAAACATTGTAGCTTCCAAGATGTGTTACAAATCAAGTGCTAGCCCTCGAAATGTACCGACAGGCATGTATCATTGATGTTACTTTCTATGGAGGAAAAGCACACATGAAAGGATTTTTCATCTACCCAATAACCTTCAAGACAATGGTCTTAAACAAAAAGCAATCTCACCCATTGTTGCAGAATAAGTTGGCTCATTTAAGGCTAGTGATGATTTTTGACAGCTAGTTTTATAACCCTTTCAATTATTTGTCGTATGATCATATCAAAGTAGTGCACAGTTCTCTACCTTACTGGGAGAAGAGGCGCAACCCATTGGTGGATGATGATGAGTTACTGGTTAACTTATTTCATATTCCCACAGAGGACAATAGACCACCATTGCATAGGTTATACTTCATTGTGGCAGATTATGATGAGAATTACAAAATGGATCCACCCTGTACAAAAAATTTAAGGGATGAGGAGGAATGGACGATAGAAAAAATGAGAGCCTTCTGGCAATATCGCCAAAAGATAAAGCAGCCTAACGCCCCTTATGAGAGCATGAAGAATGATCAAGAGTTTGAGATGCTATATGATGAGAAAGATCTAGAGTCTGACCAGAGTGGAGGCGAAGGAAATAACCCTAAAGAAGAGTTCAAAGAACAAGTAGAGGAGGAAACTGACACATCAACGTCCTTCGCTAAGCAAAAGAAAAAGCTTGCCCATATCACTTCAAATGTGTGATTAAACTTGTCAAGGGCATCAAAAACACTCACTTGGGACTCAAAATTCACAAGACTAGAGGGACCCCCACCTACTAAATGACAACACATGGAGGATCTCGTCAAAGAGGCAAGCCAAGTGCTCACTGCTAGCCAAGAGCCCAAAGTAAGAAAGGAGCCAGCCACCAGCCAAGAGTCGCTGACATCCAGTCAACATGTAACATTTTCTCCTTCTTTTCTTGCTTCTCAGTCTTTTTTGTCCTTTGTTGTCTCTACAATGCCCCTCATTGCAACTATCAACCCTACCTTTCCCACCTCCGCCTCAATGGCAGTGGAAGGTTTTTCCCAATTCACCCAAATAGGCCCATTTATCATAATACCCCCATGAACCCTTACACCAATCACCGCTGCCTAGTCCCTTATTGCCTCTCTTTCTAAAAGATCAACCGCCATTGGCACCCCCATTTCTATTTGAGTAATAAGTTATTTCACTTTATTAATTTAATTATATTGGTTAATTAATTAAGTTACTTATCACTTTAGTTACTTAAGCTAAACTTAGGCACATTAATAATTAATTATTTATTAAGTATTAAGTGTGCACACTAGGGTTTCCCTTTAGGGTTTCTTGATCTCCTTTTATAAGGATTGATCTCTTTATAATTATTAATTATCTAATATCATTTTTTAGTTTTTCCCATGAATGCACATTCTTGCTTGAGGCTTTACAGAAAATATTCTTTGGTTTTGAATATCTTGTGCATGTGATAGGTGATTGAATGTAGGTGATTCTTGGGGACTGTGAAGTTGGATTTATCAACTTCTACATGGTATCAGAGCACTTTCTAGTGGTGGAGGTTTAATTTTTTGATTTTGGTATTTTGATGCTTTTTTCGGCCTCTCAAGTCAAAATTTATTGTTTTCACTTTGGAGGGCATAACTTTTGACTTGCTTATCCATTTTTTGTGATTCAAGAAGCATAAAAATGCTAGTTCCATCCTCTTCTTAGATCTCAGACCTGGTTTTTCCATATTTTTCACTAGGTATCTTTTTTTTGTCAGAACTTAGTGTTTACTTTATGAGTTATTTTCTTGGGAAATGTGCAATTAGGAGTTTTTTTTAGATCAAAGGGGAATTTTTTTACTTTGAGACTATATACTTTTATTTTTGTCATGGATTCACTTAATATATCACCCCTCACTTCATTCAACTACTTTGGTTGGAAAAAACAAATGGAGATTCATTTGAAACACAAAGGGTTGTATAGGGTGACCATGGGTACAGAGGTTGAACCTGTAGGTGATGCTGAAAAGAGAAAATGGTTTAACAGGTTTGATGAAGCTTTTGGTACTTTATGTCTGTCTATTTCTCCTGATCTTCTTTTTCATATTGAGTCTTGTACTACACCCAATCAGATCTAGACTACTTTGGAGTCTTTGTTTGGGAAGCAGGATACTATGAGAGGATTCCAATTGGAGAATGAGTTTATTGACTTGAATCCTAGGGATTTTGACACCACCCAGGAGTTCTTCACAAAGCTTAAGTCTCTCAAATTATATCTTTCACAGTGTGGTGTTCAGAAGGAAGACTCTTATTTGATATTGTCCATTCTTTCTAAGCTTGGACCAAATTATTCAATTTTTGTATCTACCTTTTATGCCACTAGAGATGCACTTGGTACTAGATTTATCATGCCTTCTTTTGATGATTTTGCATCTTCTCTCACTTGAGAGAAGGCCAAGTTGGCTAGCATGGGAAATTTGAATCCCTCTTCATCATAGGAACTTATTGTATCACAAGAGCCCAAAGATCAGAAGGTATCTACAGGAAAAGGAAAGAGACAGAAACAAAAGGATTCCAAAACTCATGAGCAGTGAAAGGAGTCCTCATATTCATCTTCCTCTTCTAAGGTGAAATCATCTAAGAAGGAGAAGTCTACATGTGCATATTGCAAGAGAGAATGACATGTAGAACATAGTTGCTAGAAGAAGGACATTGATGAGCTGAAGCATTTTCTTCATAAAAATCAAATTGATTTGTCTTCTTGGATGTTTGCACCATCTTCTTCCTCTCATTCTTCTTCTTCTAAGTAGCTTAACATAGGCATAGTTGGTTTGTGTACCTCATTAGACATGAAGGGACATGCTCTTTGTACTTTATTAGGTCATGGATAAAGGAGATGGCTTCTAGATTCAGGAGCTTCTCATCATATGGAAGCTTCATAGGATGTTTTCACTTCCTTTGAGCCTTGTTCTATGTCTCCTATTTTGATGGGAAATAATACTTACATGAGTGTCATAGGGAAGGGGTCTATTAGTTTCAGGGACAACACTTTTCAGGATGTGTTGTGTGTTCTTCATTTGATGAACAACCTTCTTTACTTTTATTAGATCACACATGGAGGCAATGGGAGATCTATGGAGTTTACCCTTGATTCAATTATCATCAGAGACTTGGAGAGTAGAGTGGCCATTGCTACTGGGGTGGTGGATCGCTCATCTCAGTTGTATTCCTTTGCATATTTTTCTACTAATGGTGCTTATGTTCCCACAACTGTTCCTCACACTTCTAGTGTGAATCATCATTCAGAGGAGACATTTGGCTTCTTGAACATTAGTGTTTTTTCTTTGGATCTTGTTATCGAGCCTTCTATTTCATCTCCTCCACCTCCTATTGATGTTTTTGATACTTCTATGGCTATCAATGTGGCTCCTTTTGTTTCAGTACAATAGGATCTTGTTGATCATCCATCTCTAGAGGCTACTCTTGAGTCTTCACCTTCTCTGACTTCTTCATTTGTTCAGGTCACACCTACTTCTGTGGAGACATCATGGGATGCACCTAATTCACCTTTAGATATTTCATTCATGCAGCCTCTTCCCTCTCACTTCTTTCAAGAGATGCGATTTCTTTAATTTTATTGGAGCTACTTCATTCTAGGGGGGCTATTTGGTCTCTTTATTCCTCTCTTTTGGGGGGGTTCATTTATGTATCTTCATGATGGATGGTGTACTTGGGGGGTCTTATGGAGTCCTCCATATTTCATCACTTAGTTGTTTTTTGTATTCTATTTTGGGGATGATTTTTGTTCCCACGTGGTTTTCTCTTTTTCCTTGTTTGGTTTAGTTTTCATTGCATTTTTACATGGGTACCTAATCAGGCCTTGTTTCCAAGACCCATCTTTGCTTTCATGTATCTTTTACTTAGTGTTTTAGCTACTTCCTAAGTTCATCTTAAGGGGGGGTATTAGAGTAATAAGTTATTTCACTTAATTAATTTAATCATATTGGTTAATTAATTAAGTCACTTATCACTTTAGTTACTTAAGCTAAACTTAGGCACATTAATAATTAATTATTTATTAATTATTAAGTGTGCACACTAGGGTTTCCCTTTAGGGTTTTCTTTAGGGTTTCTTGATCTCCATTTATAACGATTGATCTCTTTGTAATTATCAATTATCTAATATCATTTTCTATTTTTTCCCATGAATGCACATTCTTGCTTGAGGCTTTACATAACATCTTCTTTGGTTCTGAATATCTTGTGCATGTGATAGGTGATTGCATGTAGGTGATTCTTGGGAACTGTGAATTTGGATTTCTCAACTTCTACAATTGCTACTACTACTTCAAGTCCAATCCATTTTGCCTAGAAAATAGACTTTGTAATGACCACCCCATCACCACTACAACTAATGAGTTCTTCCACTAGTGCATAGACTGAGTTATGGAAAATTCATCATTTCTCCTCGCAGGCTGTCAATCTCTGAAAGAAGAAGACACCCAGGCCTGATACACTCATGTTCCCATTTACCCTACGTCCCGATGCACCATTTGCAGGAAAGTTAGTTCAATCATTGAGCCAGTTCTTAGTGTAGGGTGAAAATATCAAGAAAGCCCGAATTCTCTAATACAAAAAATGAAAGCTAAAGATGACAAGAAGCCAACAATGTTAAGAGTCTATACTATTTACAATGAAGCTTAGGGTATGCTAAATTTTACAACCATGTATCCAAACATGGTCAAACCACAATGTGAGATGCAATAGGAAGATTATAACATGTATTCCATAACACTTGACATTAATGCGGTCGAGCCATAGGACAAAGTTGATCTCATGGAGGAAATACAATGGGTTGTGACAATTGACTTCATTCTAGCCAATTCTCGGCTAAGGAAAAGGGAAGAACAATTGAAGGAATTGAAAGGAAGGGCTAGTTTCCTAGAGAACAGGGAAAGGTAACTGGAGGTAGATGTCAATCACTTGTTAGAGAAGGTGTAGGCAGTAGAGCATGAGCAGAATAGACTCTAAGAGGAGCTACCAAAGTCTCAAGCTATGGATCCCACCCTAATCAATGAGCTACAGAAAATAAACCAAGGTTATCAGGGTCGATTAGCCTAGTAGAGTAGAATCTTCAACAAAGGAGGCATGAATTTGAAAACTTGCATATCCAGCATGAGTAGTAGATAAGGCTAAAAAATGAAGAGCTTGAGCATCAACAAGCTCAATTTGAGAAGAAATTACAAGAAAAATATGCAAACTTTGAGGCTCAAAGGGCTCAATTAGAAAAAGAGCTTCAAGAGACGAAGTCATCTCTTGAAATAGAGTTGACAAACCATAGCCAGGTCGAGAAGAACTGGTCTAAGGAATCGGGTCAAACACAAGAGTAGCTTACGTTCGAAAACAAGAGAATTGTCCAACTAACACAAGATATTAGCTCCAAGGATGTAGAAATCGCCCTTCTAAAGAGTGCTCCCCAAGTCCCTACTACCCAACCGGACCTCATCCCAATAGCCCAATAGTTGTATGTCTCATACTGGGAAAAGGTCAAGGCTTTCTACCTGGGGCTACAACCAATACTCCAATTCAAGTTGTAGGAAACAAACTTGAGTTGGGAGGTTCATGGAACCATTGAGCAATTTCCACAATTCATCATATAGAGGGTTCTGGATGCAAAAAGGTTGTTGAATATATTGTACATGATCTTAGATGAATAATTAGCAATTGCAGGGATTGAGGATCAAAAGGCTACTACTATAATAGCAAACAAATTCATCTACTGCTACTTTGCCATCCTTAGGGCCAATACATGTGCAACTACCTTGGGCCACACTATGGATAACATGCGGGAAAGTATCTCCTAGTTAACTAAGATGGGACTGCCTTCTCCTTTCCTCAAATATGGATCGATAGCCTCGGTAGAATAAGTAGCGGCAATGATTGAAGAGAATAAGCAAGACTCAGACATCTTCTAGAGTTTCAGCCAACCTCCCACCATGGGAGATATTGAGGGTATAGTTCATCCAATTGCACAACTTCTATTCACTTGCAAATCAAGGTTCAGCTTACCTGCGATGCCTCCCTACAAAGAGATGCTCGATCTAGGTGGATCACAACATAATCTACACGAAATATCAAGACTGTCTGAGGCCGACTAGCTACCTCTACAAGCTGCCCTTTTTGAACTTTGAATTCATGACCCAATGGAGGTAAGGCTCTGGTCTTCAAGCTAAAGAAAATTTTGGGTTCATCGTTCCTTAATCGAAATGCCCCTAGTAGTCGCCAAAATTTGTGTCTAGCTCCCTTTGGGTCTTGTTTGTTTTTTGCTAAGTGTCAGCTCATGCCTAAATGAATATCATCGACATTTTTTAAACTCTGCAATGTGTCTTCTCAGCGTTCTATGAAGGGATTCTCCCCTTCACCTTTCAAACGGCCTCACCACGCTTCCACATGTCATCGTCACACACATCGAAAAGCTGCTTCATTTCAATTTTGAGATACACCCCGCCTACACGCCACGTAGCTTCCATCAGCCTATTCTTTGGTGGACCCCACAGTTGGTGCTAGTGGAAAGACACTTCCACGTGTCTTCCTAGCACAAGCATTCATTGGAAAGGAGGAGAATTGAACCAAGGGCTGCGAAATGTAGCCACTTGTCTTTTCAGTTGGTACTTCTTCGAAGCAATGGATGGAGCAATTGTTGACTGTGATTTACTGCCATGTGTTCTAACTGCCTTACTAGGTGACAACACTTTTTTGAACAGGGTTTTGTTGCAATGACTGGGAAAATCATGGCCGTTGCATCATTTCTACGATTCTCAAATCTTTTTTGTTATGGTTTTCTAGGCAGTGGGAGTGCTCGATATATATGCTGCTCTTTGTTTCAGTTCGAGGTTTTAGATTTCCATAGTTTTTAAGATTTTTATTTTCTAGTTCCACTAGTTTACAAGTTATATAATCATAGGAGATATAGATTTTAGGAAGACACTAGGCCTTTTGTTGTTTTAAATTATTGCAAAAAGACTCACAAATTGTGCCAATTGTTTAGCCTCTCTATTTTCTCATGTTATTTTTATAAACTCTACATTGTGCCAGTATTGTCTTTGAATAGTTCATTTGCAAAAATTCTATAATTTAAATGCAAGTTTGCTGATCTAGACCATGTCTTTTGACTCTTCCTTTTAGTAAATGTGTGTGAAATATTATTTTATGTCATTGAATGCACTGCTCATGCATAAATTCTTTAAATTTTGTTATTCTGGGACATAGCAAATTGTTGAACGGGCCCTCAGACCGAATCCAAAAGATAGGTTTATCATGCCTTTTATCTAAATCTTGGCATATCATCGTAGCTAGATATTTTATTTTATATATGCTTCCTTTTCCCTTTCCAAACCCCAATTACAGAAGAAGTTGACTTCTTTAAGAACCCGGAGGTCACTCAGTTTAGCACAATAGGTCCCACATAAACTGAGTTTCCCTTAAGAGGTTGTTACCTTGCTAATTTTTGGCATCAAAAAAACCTTTTAAAGAAAGGAAAAAAAAAAATTTAAAAAAAATTGACAAGGCACATGAGTTCTTTGTGATGAAATTAACTCAATAGTAAATTTTCAATTTGCACCCACTTTCATAAAAGGACAATTGATTTCAAAACTTCATGCACCCATTTTCAATCCATGACATAATTGATGACCAATATTAAAAGGTTTACATTTTGATCAAAATGTATGATCCGATGAAAAGATATGACTAAATGAAAGTTAAAAATTTACTGATTATCTATTTGGTTTGTTAACCAATCAAAAATTTTAAACACACAAGATGGTTTTCAAAATTTTCTTTTGAATAATAGAAATTGAGCCAAGGGATATGAAACCTTATCACTTTAAATTTTTGAAGTCCAAAAGAAAATAAGCATGGAAAGAAGGACCAACGAATAAAGGCTTCTTTAAAAGATTTCAAGCTAATGTAATTAGCAGGTGTAAAACTAAATTCTCAACCTTTTCTAGCATGGAATGATTGCATGACCTAGCCCTCACACATCACTTGTTGAAGGGAAAAAGAGGATACCAACCGATGACAAGGGATGACAGCCATCGCTCATCTCTCATGCATCGCTAGTTCAAATTGAAAATAGAAGACAGGATCGGCGAAGGGCACTGAGGGAAAAAACTCTAAAATTTATGCTTAGTTTCTTCATACTCAGCTTGCCTTGGCCTTCTTCATGCCATCAAATGGACCCATCTGCAAAATTCCAAAGGATCCCTTCCATGAGAACTTGAAAAAAATACAGATTCATGTAGCCACCTCACACTCACTCCAAAAAGGCATCCACGGGCCTTCCTTAATACAATGGTTCATACCCGTTGCAGCTAGCATGGGCGCCTCTATTCATTAGATGCACATTTTCATAGAGCCCCAACTGCCAATTGCATTTGCTTTTCTGTTTCTAAAAACCTTTCAACATAGCTATCTTATGTGAATGCCAAACATTGGTGTTCCAATTTTGTGCTTTAATGGATGTCCACACCCAGCTCCAAATTGCGCTCATTGCTTTAAGCTGCCTTCTTGTTCCTATCTCAAGATTTTCTTTCAAATGTTATTACAATAACCTTTCCCTAGCCAGCGCATTCATTGAAGTTTCTAAAGTCTTTTCAACAAACCCATTATGTATATAACCAACAATCATAGCATTGGTTCTTATTGCTTGCCATTATTCATTTTCCTGAAGAATTTTTGAGGCCTTTTCAACAGATTTGTTTGCATACGCCTTGCAATTTGGGGGGCATTTCCCCTATCAATCTTCATTCAAGCCCTTCATATATTGTTGGTGCATTTGAATCCATACTAGTTACATCACCAAGCTTTCCCTGTGTGCAACCAAAAGAACATCCATAGTCGCTGCACCACAACAGAGTTTCCAAGAAATTACCTTGTTTTGCTGCAAACTAATACTCCACTTTAAATTTCATGTTGGCATCTTATTTCGTGCATTTGATGTTTTCTCATTTATTAAAATGCATCTCCAATAAAAAATAAGGTGTAATTTTTTGTTAATCTAGGCCTGCGCCATATCTCTCCACACAAATAGGAAACCCTAGCAAAGTAGCCTACATAAGGTAGAATAAAATTTTCCCTTTTGAAGATTGTATTTCTTTTAATCTTTCAATAACATATTATAATTCCCTTGCATCTCCATGACTTTCAAATATTAGTACGTAATTGTAATTCATATCTTGTAGAGCTATACCCTATGAGGAAATTACCATACCCAATTGATACTTTTTCTTGTGCTTCCTTAGAAAATTCATCTTTGGAAAGGAGGTATTTTCAAGCACTCTTGCACAGTGGTCAAAACTAGCCAAGTGGGCTTTCGAATCGCTCTTGAAAATCAATCAAACGACCATGTGGAGCCATAAAAACTTACAAGCATGTAGAAATTTGAATTGAGAATGGAATACAATATATGACTCAACAAAACAAGTCATGAGGTGAAATTTATTCAATGTCAAATTTGCTTAGTTGAACATATCTTCACTTGCACTTGTTCAGAATCAATTAAAACTCACCCAATTGCCATTTCACAAAAATAGCAAATCAACTCTTAGTGAGCTTCCACTAGACACAATAGAGAATTTAGGTACACTGAGTACGTGTGCTAGGTACACTGAGTACGTGTGCAAGAGGAATTTTCTTCAATCATCAATCATCAAAAGATACTAAAGGTTAAATTTGACCACCTTGAAACAGTGTCAACAATGCAGATGTAAAACTGAATAAATTGCATTTGCTTTTGGCAGGGAAAAAATAGCAAATCAAATCTTTAAGATTTAAATCCTAACATAGGATCACTTTTAGGTATGGATAATGGAGAGAAAAAATATTTTTTTCTTGATGATCATGCAGTTGAGAAATGAAATCCCAAATAGGAGGCTACTTTGCAAAACTGAAAGTTTGCAAACAATAGAAAAGTGCTAAAACCCTCCAGCTTCACTTTTCAAAACCCTGACAAAACTTATCGTGGGAAGCTGAAAATTGACATGCACATTCACATATTTCAAATGAATGTGTTCACAAGTGGGTTCGGCTTTAAAACAATTTGGCACCAAATTATGACCCTCCAAAGTAGGTCACTTAGGAAAATTCTTCAAGGGTGTTTCTGAAAGTGTAGAGGAAATTTTTTGCAATGGGCACTTCAAATTTGCAAAATTTGACAGTCCTAATAGTGGCTCCAACTGGGGATGTATTCCCCCTACGGGCATAGCAAGATTCCATATCTCTGGTGAGTAGACCAAATGTTGAGTCCGTCAAATGCTCTCAAACTGATCCTTTGTTCATTCTTCTTTTTCGTCCTCGTTTGATCACCCCAGGCCACCAAATGAAAAAGGGTGAGTCAATATTTACCTTCTTCAAACACCAATCTAATAAAGGAACTCATCTCTTTCAACTCATTCTTGCCTCTATCATACCATAACAACATGAGTGACTGCACATTTGCAAAAAACATTATTAGGCTACTTTTGTGCAAGTGAAAACTTATTCCCTTTTTAGCTTTGTCATCAAGCGGCAACCAAATCATATAAGCCACATCACTGTCCATTTCTCCATTGTATTATTTTGTATCAAGTGGAAAGATTTGAGGACAAGGGTCAAGATCACATGAAAACATGGTCTTATCACATCCACCAACCCCTTCATAATGATCATGCTCAAAGGAGATATCATAGCTAGAAAACAACATATAATCCTTTTATGTGTTGAGAAAAGATTGCTCATTCCTTTGTATCTCCTCCAACTGAGTTGCATCAGAAATTAGCTTGTCATCATCCAAGCACCATAGCCCAAACACATTATCATGTTTTTCAAGATTCTAAAAATTAGGCTTATCAACACTAAATGTACCTTCATATTCATTTAAATCATGGCACTCAGCAAAAATGTCAGCACCCAATTCACAAGCAGTGATTTCTATCTCAGGTTCATTCTTCTGACAACTATGCAATTTCATATGGAATGTCTCAAGCAAAGATTCAGATAATTCAACATGTAATCCCGAGTCAGAATTCTCACATTGATTTTTCAAAAAATGTTTGATGTCTAAATCATTTTGAATGTTATCACTTTAAGGGTTAACAGGGTTAGCAAAAAGACCCTCATGTGCACTTTCAACTATTAGGTATGTTGACCTTTGTACCAAAGTGGTGCAATCATTGTAGGAGGTTCCTCAAAGAGAATATTTTGGACCATACAACAAGATTTACACAATAGAAGCCACATAGAATATGGAGGAAAATGTAGATTCAAACATTCATATTACCATATATTTTAGTTACAATCAGCCGGCAACATCCGAGTTTACATATTGGGTTCACAGGCTTGATACAACATGCTCGAAATATAGTATTCCTATATGTTCCTTAACACAAGCTGAAATGTTACATATCAAATCCAATATCCATCCCCTTCCTATCCTAATGATCTGTTACAATGATTTATATCATATCCGAAGATCTAAAATTCTCTACGTTAGCCAAAGATCATTACAATCTCCGATGAAGGAAATGTAATGTGTGCATGAAATAAGTCAGCCTTAAATTTGAATTTCTCCTTTGTAGGTGCATAAGATGAAGTGTAGACAAAAATTAAGGTTAGGGACACTCCACAGAACAATTCAGAACACACCACAAGGATCCGCAAGTTACGGGAAGGATCTGCAAGAGACAAAACTAGTCGTTAGGCTCGAAATTGCTCTGGTGCTCTGTTCTAGAAACTATCACTTAAACCGGAAGTGATAACCTACTGGAAAAAGATCCAATCATTCTAAAATATTAGAATAAGGGAAAATAAACATTTCCATGATGAAAATATAGTTCCACAGGGTTCAGTGAGCAAATATGATGAAATGTTGAATCTGCCAAATTGAACTGAACAAGAACAAAACTGAAATGAAAATATTTTTGGTTGATGTAGGATTGCAAAGAACCAAGGATGCTCCTACATCAAACATCCAGGATTATTTCAAAATTGAGTCCCTCACTTTGCTGGTACAAAGGAAAACCAATACGACCTACCTCAGTCTGAGAAATCCAAGAAGAATCCTCCACTGGTCGGCCTTTCCACTTCACAAGATATTATTTGTACTGTCTTCCACATGTTTTCCTCCCATCTCTGATATCCAAAATCTCTTCTATATCATCTTATTGTTGTTTAGGAAACTTTTTCTCCAATTTTTCTTTACTGTCTTCTCTGACTTCTACTTCATGGTACTGATGTAGATCTACAATGTTGAATATAGGTGATATACCCATGCCATTTGGTAACTCTACTTCATATGTATTTTCTGAATCAAATTTCTTCAACATCTTACAGGGTCAAACTTCCTCATCTTGAGCTTATTGTATGTGCCAACTAGAAATCTTTCCTTCCTTTCATCATTGAATATCTCAAATTATTCTCAATGTCCATAAAAATTTGATATGCTTGGTGAAGGGTTGTAGGCTCTTTATCTCTTAAAAGATAATTCATATTTTTGTTAAATTCCCATAAGTACACAACCAAACATTCAACATCATTTTGTCTTATGTTTGTAGGGATATCTCTTATGATCTTTAAAAATCTGAGATTAAAAGAGGGAACTAACTCATCTCCTCTTTTCTCCATGTTCATGAACATTTTCCTCATCAAGGCTGGATCAATCCTTTCACCAAACTACTCCATGAACACCACTTTGAACTCCTCCCGCAAATATATAGAGGATGTTGGTAAATAAGAGAACCAATCTCTTTCATCCCCTCTTAAGGATTGAAAAATTAGCCTCATTATCACATCTTTGTGATCTATCTCATAGTCATCCATCACATTATTGAATTCTTGCAGGTTTTTATTTTCTAATTTAGACTTATCACCAATGAACCTTGGAAATTTATCTTTGACTTTATCTAGAATTCCATTCGGGTAACCTAAAATACCATTGAAATTGATGGCTCTGTACCTCTCAATGCTGAAATTTCTTTGAAAATCTTGTTGGGACTGATCACAAACAAAGGTTGCACTAGGAACCATACCATGATGCATACATTGAGGAATTTTGACATACCTCTTTCAAATTTCACATATCAACTCTATAGTTGATCATTCGTTTCCCTATTTCTAACTTTCATCATGATCTCAGAATATTACAATGCATAATTCAAATGCATCTAAACCTAAGATCTATTTAGTGGGCATATTTAAAATACAAGCATACTTTCAACATAAGGCATAAGCTACAGATTACAACTCAAAATTATGCTAATTCAATTTTACCATTCTTTCCCTTTCTTAGTGTTATTTCACTCAATACGGAACAAAATTTGCTTCAAGATTTTCAAATATGGTTTGCACATACAAACTTCTTGAAAACCAAAAGTGACGAATACCTGGAAATGTTGCAAATGTTGCAAACTATTCTTTCTGATTGGAAATATTGTACATTTGGAACTTCTCTTCAAATCTTCAAAGGTTATTTTGATAGAGTTACCACCTCTCTTCGTAGAGGACTAAACCTCAAGTAGTATGACTCCCTTTCACATGTAAATTTCTCTCTGAGTTCATTTCACCAGCAAAGCACCATAGATTGTAAGACTTTCAGGTTCACTGCAATAGTTTCTTTCTCCAGGATTGAAATTCTTCCAAATTTGAACCAAATTCAGATTAGAAAATAAGTTGACTCTATGAAACAATCGTCTGCAACTGGAGATTCAGAATTCTCCCTAGTAGAGTCGCCAATTTGTTGGCTCTTTTAAATACCAACCAGATATTCGGGGAAGACTATGGATTTCCCAATTCCAATTGTCAGCAACCTACAATATGTTGGGCCAATGAATGAGAGAAATAAATTAAGCTTTCCTCCTAAACTTCAGGTTCTGCAAGACCTAGGAGGGTGATCCTACAATGCACTCACATCATTCCTCTATACAATCTTCATGTGCATTACATATTAAGTAGACATATTCTCATTTATTGTTGAATAGATGAAATTCTTCAAGAAACACGCATTTCCTTGAGAGAATTTAAACATCTACAACTGAGAGTGCCAAATACCACAACAGTAGGTAGACTGAAAAGTGTATTTATGATATTTGTTCCAAAATTGAAATACTAGAAGAAAAGTGTATGCAATAGTCAAGAGTAGTGCCATATCCAAGGGTTAGGAGTCAAAACATAATAAATTGAACTACAAGGAAAATTTAATCCTAAACATCCATAATCCTTTGCAATTTCCTTACAATTGACAGATTAACACCCAACCTTCTCTAACTACTTACCAAATCCACATGATACAAACATGAATTTATGAATTAACCAAAGCATTTAACCCAATCCATTAGATGAGAGCAACAATTAAATCATATATCAAAGTGGAATACAAATGATAATCAATGAACATATGTTTGATCCAAATCCATTAATAATTCATGCTAAATATCAAGATGGAGAGACAACATATTTGAGAGATTAACATTTATGTTTTGTTGTGTTCAGAAACTAGATAATTGACCAAATTTATTCATTCTACTCAAAACTCTAAGATATGGATTGTACATGCATTCTCAGTGTTCTTAATTTGCATAATTTTGATCTAGACTCCAACCAAAGAACTTTTACAAAATAGCCCTGAATTACTTTTTAAAGGAGAAAAACAAGCTTCAAGAAATTTGCAAATTACATCTCATTTCACTTCAGTTTAGAATAAATTTCAATTTCATTGTAATTTACCAGGCAGTTATATTTGCACCTCCATTTTCCCACCAAAATTTCTCCCACTTGTTTGCAACAAAAAATACTCCTCGTGAAAATCCTTCACTTGTGTATTTCACCCCTGTAGATGAAAATAATTTTCTCTCATGAAAATATTTCACACAGTCCTTTATTTGTTGCACCATAAACATTCACTACTTAGCAAAATATTATAATTTCCTCCATAATGAATATTTCATTAACCTATAAGGTAAAATAAAATATTTCTAGTGCTACTAAGTTTTACCATCTATCTTCTTTTAAATGGTGGATATTTTTAAACAACGAGGACATGAGAAATTCATTCACGAAGTAAAATATTACCCACACCATTATATTTCCACCATTTATATTTTACCCCTTAAAAAAAAAATTGATGCACACCATTTAATTCATTGAGCCACATTTAAAACATTAAAACATTCAATGTCTTAGGGCCCACCACTGCTTTTTCCTCCAACCCATCGCTCACGTCCCGTGTAAAATGTGTTGCCTAGGAGAATAGGGGATCAGAACCGTGATGGGTGATTAACAACATCGCCCAGCCCTCACACATCGCTTGTTGAAGCAAAAAAGAGGAGACCAACCGATGACAAGCGATGATAGCCATCGCTCAGCTCCCGTGCATCATTGGTTCAAGTTGAAAATGTAAGATAGGACCGGCGAAGGGAATTGAGGGAAAAAACCCTAATCTTTCTACTATGTTTCTTCATACTCAGCTTGCCTTGGCCTTCTTCATGCCATCGAATGGACCCATCTGTAGAATGCCAAAGGATCCCTTTCATGAGAACTTGAAAATAATGCAAATTCATATAGCCACCTCACACTCACTCCACAAAGGAATCCACATGCCTTCCTTAATACACTAGTTCATTCCCGTTGCAGCTAGCATGGTTTCCTCTATTCATTAGATGCACATTTTCATAGCGCCCAAACTTCCAATTGCATTTACTTTTCAATTTCTTAAAACCTTTCAACACATCCATCTTATGCATATGCCAAACATTGGTGTTCCAATTTTGTGCTTTAATGGATGTCCACACCCAGCTCCAAACTACACCCACCGCTTTAAGCTGCCTTCCTGTGCCTGTCTCAAGATTTGCTTTCAAATGTTATTACAATAACCTTTCCTTGGCCAACGCATTCGTTGAAGTTTCTAAAGTCTTTACAACAAACCCATTGTGTATATAACCAACAATCATAGCATCGGTGGTTATTGCCTACCATTATTCATTTTCTTGAAGAATTTATGAGGCCTTTTCAATAGATTTGTTTGCATACACCCTGTAATTTCGGAGTGATTTCCCCTATCAATCTTCACTTGAGCCCTTCATATATTGTTGGTGCATTTGAATCCATAATAGGTACATCCCCAAGCTTGCCCTATGTGCAACCAAAAGAAAATCCACTATCGCTACACCACAACAAAGTTTCCAAGAAATTACCTTATTTTGCTTCAAACTAATACTCCACTTGAAATTTCATGTTGGCAGCTTATTCTGTGCATTTGATGTTTTCTCATTTATTAAAATGCATCTCCAATAAAAAACAAGGCGTAATTTTCTAATATTCTAGGCCCGTGCCATATGTCTCCACACAAATAGGAAACCCTAGCAAAGTAGCTTGCATAAGGTAGAATAAACATTTCCCTTTTGAATATTGTATTTCTTTTATTCTTTCAATATCATATTATAATTCCCTTGCATCATTATAAGGTAACTGTAATGCATATCCTGTAGAGCTATTCCCTATGAGGAAATTAGCATCCCTAATTGATACTTCTGCCTGTGCTTCCTTAGATAATCCTTCTTTGGAAAGGAGGTATTTTCAGGCACTCTTGCACAGTGGTCAAAATTGGCCAAGTGGGCTTTGGAATCACTCCTGAAAATCAATCAAATGACCACATGGAGCCATAAAAACTTGCAGACATGTAGAAATTTGAACCAAGAATGGAGTGAAAATAGATGAATTGGAAAAAAAAGTCACAAGGTGAAATTTATTCAGTGTCAAAGTTGCTCAGTTGAACTTTTTTTGCACTTGCACTTGTTTAGAATCAATTAAAACTCACCCAATTGCCATTTCGCAAAAATAGAAAATCAACTCCTGGTGAGCTGCCACTGGACACAGTAGAGCATTTAGGTAAAATGAGTACATGTACAAGAATAATTTTCTTCAATCATCAATCATCAAAATATATTGAAATTCAAAGTTGACCACCTTGAAACAATGTCAGCAATACAAATGTAAAACCGAATAAATTGCATTTGCTTTTGGCCTGGAAAAAATAGTAATTCAGATCCTTAGGCTTTGAATCTTGACATGGGATCACTTTTAGGTATGGAGAATGGAGAGAAAAAATCATTTTTTCTTGATGATCATCTAGTTGAGAAAGACAAGCCCAAAGAGGAGGCTACTTTGCAAAACTAAAAATTTGCAAATAGCATAAAAGTGTTAAAACCCTCCAACTTCGCTTTTCAAAACCCTAAAAAAACTTATCGTGGGAAGCTGAAAATTTACGTTCACATTCACGTATGTCACATGAATGGGTTCACGAGTGGGTTTGGCTTGAAAATCAACTGGCACCAAATTATGACCCTCCAAAGTAGGTCACTTAGGAAAATTCTTCAAGGGTGTTTCTGAAAGTGCAAAGGTAAAATTTTGAAATGGGCACTTCAAATTTGCAAATTTGACAATCCCAACATAAGGCTCTTTGCCTTGCAACCCAACCTACGACCCCTAGTAGACATAGTTGAAAGGCTCTGAAGGAATTGTGCGATGAAACCTTATTAGGGTCATTGTCCTACCTTGTTGCCTTCTGGGGAATCTATGAAAGTCTTGTCTAATGTGTGTGCAATGGCTTCTTCTGTGTGTCAACCTGTCCCCTCTGTGCAGCCTGTGAGTAGTAATAATGGTGTAACCTTTACCTCACAAGACTTGTCGATTGGTGTTAACAGAGAACTGTCTCCTTTATATATTTGTATGCGAATTAATGGGAACATTGTAGCCAATGTTCTTATTAATCCCACATCCCAAGTAAATATCATAATTGATGAAATAATATTAATCAATTTCTTGCATAAGGATGGGTATGATGCACCTGTAAGTACTATTTGCACACACGATGGACTTTTCGTGCCTCCCTTAGGTAGCATAGTCTTGTCGGTCTTGGTCAGACCTAAAACTGTGAAACTTTTGTTCGACATCATCCCTGGATTTGAACTCTTTAGGGTTAAGTTGGGTATCCCTTGGTTGGTGGCTATGAATTTTGTACCCATAGTCATGCATAAATGCTTGAAATTTATCCATGGGGGTTATGTGCATTTGATCTATGACACCGCTTAAAGACAACCGGTTGCTCGTGGAAGCCACTCCTTGGACCTCTCCTAACTTGTGCCTGTGGGTCCCCTTCCACCCAGGAGGGACATTTTGCATCAAACTTATAAAAGTTACCAAAGAGGGTGTTGAGTGCATAGAGTAAGATACCCCCTGTCACCTTATGCCATCTCACATAGGGCTTGCTTGAAAGCCAACAACGATGCCTCCAGGGCATGCAGAAGGAAAGAAGAGAAGCTGGTGTAGTCACAGTAGGAGGGTCCTATAAGAGGACATTTTGGACCATGCAACAAGAATTATACAATAGAAGTGACTTAGAATAAGGAGGCAAATTCAAATTCAAACATTCATATTGTCAGAAATTTCAATTACAATCGGATGGTAAAATCTAGTTTTACAAATTGGGCTCACGGGCCTCATACAACATGCCCAAAATACATTATTCCTACATGCTCCTTAATTTGATTTGAATCTTACATTTCGAACCCAATATTATTTTGCTTCTTAAAACTACAACTCTAATGATTGGTTACAATGATTTATATATCATATCCAGTGATCTAGAATCCTTCGCATCAACCAAAGATCATTACAATCTCTTATGAAATAAAATGTAACGTGTGCATGAAATAAGTCAGTGTTCAATTTGAATTTCTCCTTAGCAGGTGCATAGGATGAAGTGTGGACCAAAATTAAGGTCAATGACACTCTACAGAACAATTTGAATCATGCCACAAGGATCCACAAGTTATGGGAAGGATCCACAAAAGACCAAACTAGGCATTAGGCTCAAAATTATTCTAGTGCTCTATTCTAGAAACTGCCACTTAATTCGGAAGCAATAACTTGTCAAAAAAAGATCCAATCAATTTGAAATCTTGGAATTAGGGAAAGCAACATGTCCATGATGAAAAAATAGATCCACAGGGTTTGGTGAGCAAATATGATGAATCTTCCAACTTGAACTGAACAAGAACAAAACTGAAAGGAAATATTTTTTTGGTTGATACAGAATTGCAAAGAACCAAGGATGCTCCTCCATTAGACACCCAGGGTTATTTGAAAATTGAGTCCCTCACTTTGTTGGGGCTAAAGGAAAACCAATATGGTCTACCTCAGCCTGAGAAATCCAATAAGAATCCTCCACTGGTCTGCCTTTCCACTTCACAAGATATTCTTTGTACTATCTTCCACGTGTTTTCCTTCTATCTCTGCTATCCAAAATCTCTTCTATCTCATCTAATTGTTGTTTAAGGAACTATTTCTCCCATTTTTCTTTATTGTATTCACCAAATTCTACTTCATGGCACTGATGTAGATCTACAATATTGAATATAGGTGATATACCCATGCCATCTGGTAACTCTATTTCATATGCATTACCTAAATCAAATTTATTCAAAATATTACAAGGTCCAAACTTCCTCATCTTGAGCTCGTTGTATGTGCCAACTAGAAAGCTTTCCTTCCTCAAATAAACCATCACTTCATCTCCAACTTCAAACTCCTTATGTCTCCTCCTCTCATCTACCTTCTCCTTATATCTATTGTTCATGTCTTCCAAATGTTGTTTTACTTGAGTATGAACTATCTTCATATGTTCTACAAATTCTTCTGCTTCTGCACTTCTTTTTGTCTTCATTATTGATGTCTCACAATTCTGATATACCTCTAGGATGAACTCCAATAACAATCTCAAAAGGTGTCTTTCTGGTACTCCTAATCATTGAACTATTGTAAGGAAACTCTGCTTGAGCAAGGACTAAATCCCAAATTTTCATCTTCTCTCCAACCAAACATCTCAACAAATTCCCCAAACTCTTTTTTACTACCTCTATATGTCCATCAATCTATGGATGAAAAGTAGAACTGAACTTTAGATCCATCTTTAAATTCTTCCAAAGTGTCCTCCAAAAGTAACCAATAAACTTTGTATCTCTATCTAAAACAATACTCCTAGGTAATCCATGCAATCTGACCACTTCCTTGAAAAATAAGTCTGTTACATGTACATCTGTTGTCTTCTTACATGGTATGAAATATGTCATTTTAGAAAATATATCGACCACTACAAATATAGAATCATTACCTCTATGTGTCTTTGGAAATCCAAGTATGAAATCCATGTTGATATCCTCCCAATGTCTCTTCGGAACTGTCAAAGGCTTATACAATCCAACATTCTAACTACTCCCTTTTGCAACTTGACAAACTCTACAACTCTGAACAAATTTCCTAACATCCTTATGAATCTGTGGCCAAAAGTAATTCTCACTTACCAATGCTACTCTCTTATCAATTCCAAAGTGCCCTAGAAATCCTCCACTATGTTTTTCTTTCACCAAGCTATCCCTCATTGAACTCCAGGGTATACACAGCTGACTCCCTCTGAACAACATATCCTCCTGAATGAAATTGTAGACATGTAAATTGTATCGATTGATCCTATACACCTGATACTAATTTCCCTAACATCAGTTCATCCTAAATCATCTCCTTTACTAACCATTTAATCGAATAACCTTTATTTGATTAAATTCATCATATTTCATCTCTTAATTAAATAAATCAAATTTATCTGATTAAGTTATCATCTCCTATTAATTAAATAAATCATTTTATTTAATTAATCCTATAGTCCCTCTTTTAATTAAATAGTCTATTTTATTTAATTAATTTCTATAATCATCTCATTTAAATTAAATAAATTTATCTTTATTTGATTTAAAACTAACACCATCTTATTTAATTAAATAAATCAAACCTTATTTAATTAATTCAAATCATTATTCCTCTCATTTTGGTTTATTTAATCCTAAAATCTAAATAAAATTGTCAAATCATCTTATCCTCACTTAAATTAATCAAATCATGATTAATTAACTCTCTAATCACTCCAATCCTCTATATTTTGCAACTTGCATGATAAATCATTTCTTTTGATTTATTAAATCTTCTAGTTTCTATCAACATGGCATCAAAAGGGAATATTCCTCCAAATTTGAAAAATACCTCTAAAGGGATGTGTCCTTCCAACAAGGCATTCAATGCCTCTTACATGTCCTTGTGCATTGAGCCAAGTGGCATTTAATTCATTATTTTCTCCCTCCAACATGTCATTTCAGAAATTTGAAATTTCACCTAATAGCATTTATCAGCACATTCATCAAAATGTGCTCAACCTTCATCCTCTCACATCTTGACAAGTGGAATTTGGCCATTGGTTGGTGTTTGATCCCACATTCATCCATTTTTCCTCTTCCTCCAACATTCTCTTTTATAAATAGAAGGCTCTTATTTGGATTGACGATCCACAACTTCATTGCAAAGTTACTATCTTCATATTTAGAGCTAATTTCATCCATTTCATCAAGTGTTCATAGTTTTCATGGTTTCATAGCTAGGTTACTACAAATTTTCATCAAGGAGCTTCAATCATCAACAAATCTTCATCAAGCTTGCAAGGAATTGGGAGAGGGCCATTTTCCACATCAAAAATGGCACCAATTCCCCCATGGGATTGAGAGTTTGTTTATTTTGAGCAAGAGTTGATAGTTTTCTTCATTGTTCTTCATTTATTTTCTCGTTCTTGATATCTCAAATGAATTTCATGGGGAATGTTGTTTCTAACTTGCATATTGGATTAATTGTGTGGTTATTTGTGTTTGTGCAAGTCCAGGATCGCCATTTACATTTTGACGCTAGAGGGAGGGTGAATCTGAAGAATCTAACATGTTTTTTTGAGGAATTTTGTTGTTTTTCTTGAAGCCTACAAGAAATTGCATCGCTATCAATCCAACAGCACTATACATTGACACTAGTAGTCCAATGGTGCCATACAACGATGCTGACAAACTCCAAACCGTGACGATGTGTCCTCCCACCTAGAAATTTAAATTTCCAAGGTGCAACACTTGACCTATTCTCCTAGCAACTATCCATCCAAACTCCATCGCTGGTCAAAATAGCACCGCATTTGCACTGACTAGATTTTCATAGTCTCTCGTTGTCAATCTCAATGGTGCCATACAACGCCACTGACAATTCTAAACTATGCCGCCCCCGCAGACTGTGTTGCTGGAGTTGGGTAAAAGTTAGTTTTTAAATTAATTTCAACATGTGCTTTTTCATTTTGGTTGCTTTTGATTACTAACTAGTTGTTGGCTTCTGTTTTTATAGTTTTAAACCAATTTTGTAGGTTGGCTTGATCAAAAGTGAAAGGAAGAGACAAAGATGAAGGCTTCACTATGGCATCATCATTTCATTGTATCAAGTGGTTTTGAACACTTTGGGGAGAAATTATAATCCCTTTTCTAAGGACTTTGTCATCTTCATGCTTTTTAGGACTCACTAATTTTCATTTGGGCTTAAAAAGAACAAAGCGAAGGGATTAAAAATAACCATAGGAAACTTACTAGATTTTGTTTTGGACTTAACAATTGAACAAGAAAATCTCAAATTTCCTTTTGGTGCTTAAAAAGAATCAAATTCTTTCTTTGAAGGCTTACAATCAATAGGTGTCGTTATGTTTTTTAATCTCTTATCCAAATTAATATCATCTAAAAGATGTATGCACTTCTCTCGCGCCTCACAGCGATCTTGAGAATCAAAATGCTTTTTGTGATATTAAGTTGTATAAGTGATTACCTCCACACTTCAATTCAAATTCTTAAAATTGAACAAATCATGCGAGTGTGAGTTGAGTATATCACGTGTGTTCTCTCTTTGTTTCTCAATGAAGATTGATCGAACTATAGATGTGTTTGCTTATTATTGTTTATCCTTAGAGGCCCTACCTTGTGGGAAAAATTAATCACCCAAGGGAATGGCCCAACTAGGAACACGCTAAAGCCAAGTGACTTCCACTCAGTAGATAATTGTGGGTACTTGAGGAAAGTTCAAGTATCATGTGAATTGTTCTGAAAAGAAGGGAAACAATGGTCTCTTGTCGTATGGATGATCCTCCATGAATGGAATTTCCCTACTAGAATCTTTTGTGTAAAGGCCAAAGTCCCTATCTATCTGTTGGTGCAAGAATGGTCGTTCTAAAACCATCCCATGTTTTTATGGCTCTTAGAAGAGATGAGAAGTATGTCATGGGAGTTCCTTGGGTATTGATGTTTGGATGACCCCATAAGAGAGTGCACTCTAAGGGGGAGCTTGTGTGGTCAAGCATCTAATCATCCACTAAGAGTAGGTGTAGTTTGATTTATCCAAGTGGGAACCCAACAAATATTATCTTTCATCCATAGGATTGTGCATCACTTGAATAAAAAAAAAAATTCATGATATAAAACATGGAAAAACAAACATTCAACATGAAAATAAAATCTCAAACCCTTTAGAGAAGAAAATACCGTTGAAACAAAATCCAAGTTCTATTGCTTTTCCTAGAGATGCTATCCTTAGAGGCTTCTAAGCATTAGGGTTTACATCTCAATTTTCTCTTACTAAAGTCAACATTAGGAAAAATTTTCCTTGACTTTCCTTGAATTCCACATGATTCACTTTGTGGAATGAGAGGAGATTTGAGACATTAGACATCTAGTTTCAAAAGCTAATCAAGAGAGTATTTGTGGTAAAAATAAGTCACTACGCAAAGATAAAAACAATTGGATCTCACACATGTTCTTTCTCAAATGATTTCCTGAAAAATAAAGATTTGGAAATGAAAATCAAAAGGTCTTAGTCCTAAAGCTTTGAAAAATCATCTCTCAACGCTCTACGAATTCAGACAAAGATTGCTCTTCAACTTTTACAGACGTGCATCAAAGAAGAATCCAAATTTGTATTCATTTTACTATAGTCAGCATCTAGGTCTCTTTTGGCAATTTGAGCATCTTATTTAGAGTAAAGCATGTTCTTCAAAACCAAGGTCTTGTAAACAAGAGTTTTTCTAGGTACACAAAGGATCAAAATAAACCTTCATCTATCTTTCAAAACATAAATTAAAAATCATCCCACTAACAACTCTTCGGAATCTTGAAAATATCCTTCATGCTAGACTTTTTGGAAAATCCATCAATCAAAATCCTTGAATAAAACATCAAATCATCTTGTTTGGCTATGTATGTGAATATGCATCCTTCTCCATATGCTTAGTCAAATTATCATCTTGTGAGAAAATTTATCCCATAGATAACATCCAACATCTTGGGGTTCATTTTTTCATTATCCAAATCAAAAATCCAAAAACCAAGAATCCAAATCCAAACCCAAATCAAGGTCAAAACCAAAATCCAAGAATCAAAATCAAACTAATCAAAGTCCAAGAATCCAAGAATCCAAAAATTCCCAAAATTTTAACATTCCCCCTCGAGATTTCCTAAGAGTTAAATCATCCATATCACCCATCCTTCACTTGTCTCATCATCACACTTTGATCTTTAATCATCCTAGATTTTCTATTTTGAGCCTAAAATTGATCCCTATTTTATGGTTCAAACTACATCACAACACAAGATTTAACCATTTTCAGGAAACTGAGGGATTCATTTACCCAGAACTCCTGGTTTATGGACATCACAAATCCAGTTAGGTCAGTTTCAGTACAAATAAGGTTGAGCTAGAATCTCAAATATAAATCAACACTGGCTACCCCTGAATCTATGTGTGTGCTTGATGGTGCATCACCCTTTTACAAATTTTTCCTCATCTTTTAAACAATTGTGCATAGGATTTGAACTACATGAGTTGATTCCCTTTAACTGTTGTGCAATGAGATCCTGGGCATTGCTCTGATGCCAGTCAAGCATCCATAGCTCTGACGGAGATACCTCTAGTTTTCTCACAGCATTACTCTACTGCCAGTCAGGCGTCCATAGCCCCGGTAGAGATACTGGAATCACCCATTCAGATTAAGTTTTCTTTCCTTAGACAATTCTCTTTTCTTAGATAGTTCTCTTTTCTCTTCTTAATATGTCAGATGTCCAACATCTGTATTGAGTTGAAAACTACCATGGACCTCATAACAACATCTGGGGAATCGAATTTTTCACTCAAATCTTGCAACACCATTGTCCTAAGACAAATATACCATTACAAAAGGAGATGTTTCTGATGATTTGTGACAGAATCAATCGTAGTTAGTGAAGATTGTTTACTTTACACCTTGTTCTCAATGACTTTCCACAACTATCATTGACAATGGACATAAAACAATGAATTTAGAACAAAATCATCCAATCAGAAAACCTGAAAATATCTAAACCAACTTCTCTCCTAGTAACCAAAGTATACTTCAGATAGCAACCCCCCCTTAATTGAATAAAAAGAAGGCCCCACAAAAAAAAACACAAGGAAAAGAAAAAACCAACGGAACAACAAACTATTTACATATATACAACCCAACAAAATACCAGACCTTTTACGACCCAAAATAATGTTTGAGAAACTTTCCATTGACAGGCAATGGAACAGGTTCTCCTTTTAAACTACTCAGCCAAAAAGCATTTTCCCCTAGGATTTCAGCAATTTGATAGGGACCCAACCAGAGCTTATCAAAATTCTGGTGGTCACCCTTCTTTTCATTGGCTTTATCCCACAGTAAGACAAGGTCTGATATCCTAAAAGCCTTGACTTTGGATCTTTTTTCAAACCATCGTTTGACAACATCCTGGTGCCTAAAGAATTGTTGCAAAGCAGCATCTCTTTGCTCTTCTAATTTCAGCAAGCGAACTAACCTTACTTCAATCCTATCATCACTAGAGTAAAATTCCTGCATAAATTTTAGGACATGTATTTGCAAGTGAATAGGGAACACAGGTTCTTGGCCATATACTAGCTTAAATGGTGAAGTCTTCAACGCAACCTTGATCCTAGTCCTATCTGCCCATAACACAAATCTTAACTGGGTGTGCCGGTCTCTAGGATTGTTCTCTAATGGTTTTTTGATTACTCCTAGGAGATTCTTATTAGTTGATTCTGCAACTCCATTTCCTTGCAGATAATAGTTTGAAGAATACTTTAAAATAATCCTATGATCATAAGCCCATGAAATGAACTCGATAGAAGAAAAGGCAGGGCCATTGTCACATACCAGTGTAAAGGGTACTCCAAACCTGTTTGTGATGCATTTAGTGAGGAACTTGATTACTACCTCAGTTGTGCTATTCTTGCAAGGTATAGCTTCTATCCATCTCGTGCAGTAATCCGTGGTAGTCAAAATGAATTTATGTCCTGCAGAAGAATTTGGGTTAATTACCCCAATAAAATCAAGTGCCCATTGGGCAAATGGTCTTACCTCATAAATAGGCTGCAATGGCATGATTGGATGACACTCTCTTGATGCAGAAGTTTGAAATATATGACATGTCCTTACATGTTGGTGGGAATCCTTAAACACACATGGCCAATAATAACCAGATTTGAGGATCTGATGTGCTAAAGAATCCATAGATCCATGACCCGTGCCATGTTTCCCATGAAATTCAACAATTGTGTGCTTAGCTTCTTGTTGCTCAAGGCATCGTAGATAAACCCCCTCAAAATTATTTTTGTATAACAATCCTCCTTTGAGCATATAATGGGAGCTTTTCATTCTTAGTGCTCTCCTCTGAGTTGTATTCATTCCCTCTGGGCACCAATTATTGAGCATAAAATAAATAATATCGGCATACCAAGAGTCATTAGAAAAGGATTGTGTTGTGTACTGCTGACAAGTAATGTTCTTACCAGCATCCGCCATTGCTTTAGACAGGCCTTGACCTCAGACAAGTTTCATAGGGTGAATCTCCAGATTGAACTCTTACAAAATAGCCATCCATTTCCCCCTTCGTTCTCCCAACTCGCTCTGCATAAGTAGAGACTTCACAACAGCATCAGGAACTACAACAATGATCTGACTTTGAAGGATATAATGCCTGAACTTCTTGACAGCTCTAACCAATGCAAAATCTTGTTTCTCAAGAGGTGGGTACTTAACTTCATCATTCTTAAATGGAGAGCTCATGAAGGCAATTAGTCTTTCATCCCCCTCCTCTCTTCATTGTGTCAGGACAACTGCACATGAGTGTTCAAAAGCAAAAGAATAAATATAAAATGGCTTCAAGTAGTCAGGACTAGTGAGGACTAGCGCCTCTGAAATGGATTTCTTAACCTGAGAAAAACCAACCATTGCCTCATTACTCCATTCTATTCTAGCATCTTTCTTCATCATTTTGTTCAAAGGTTTAACAACTTCTGCAAAACCTGTGATAAACTTCCTCACAAAGTTGATCTTTCTGAAGAAAGATGTCATCTCCTTCTTACTTCCTGGCATGGTTAACTTCATAATAGACTCAATTCGGTCTAGATCTATCGATATCCCTCTTTCTGAGATTATGTGTCCCAAAAGTTTTCCTTCAGAAACCCCAAACACACACTTTTTAGGATTCAGAGAAACACCATATTGGATACATCTTTCAAGAACTTTAGCCAAGTCTACAACATGGTTTAGTCTATCTTTAGAGAATATTGTCAGGTCATCCATATAAATGATGATGCACTTACCAGTCAAATATTTGAACGCTACATCCATTGCACGCTGAAAGGTTTCTCCAGCATTTATCAAATCAAATGACATCTTCTTGTAAGTAAATGTTCCCCACTTAGTAGTGAAGGTTATCTTCATTTTGTCTTCATAATTAACAATCACTTGATTATACCCAAAATAACCATCCAGGAACGACATCATTTGAGACCCATTGACAGTTTGCAAGACTTCATCCAGAGAAGGGAGTGGGTAGTTCTCTTTTTCCGAAGCTCTATTCAGATTCTTGAAATCTACACATAGCCTGATCTCCCCATTATTTTTATAGACTGGAACCAAGTTATCCACCCATGTTGAATGTTGTACAGGGAAGATTATTCTTGCAGAAAGCAATTTATGGACTTCCTTAAACATCAGTGGTTCAATCAGGGCGTTGACAGGACGTTATTTCTGCCGAAATGGTCTAGCTTCAGGCTGCAAAGGAATAGTATGAGTTATCACAAAAGTATCAAATATTTTTAGATCTTCATACCCCCAAGTTATTGCAGCAATATCTTTCTTCAGTGCCCTCAATATATCTTCTCTAATTGCTTCAGGGCAGGCTTTCCCTATGTAAACATTCCTTTCATGGCCAGAGTTAGCTAAGTTAATAGTTTCATATTCACCTCCCTTATCTTCGGTTGATACCTTTTTCCGAGCCCTTGGATCAAACAAAAATTGCTTTCTAAGGCCATTCCCTTGGAATGCTATTATTAAAATTGAGGGACACCCCTCACATACCTCTTTGGGTTCCAATCTCCTTGATCATATCGGACTCATGGAGTGGTCTATCCTTGGCTTGTCACGAGCTTGCTAGAAAAGCAAGGATATGTCAATCATCATCGAAGACTTGAAAGTTCCTGACATTATCAAGGACAGCGAGGGTGGATATCAATTCTACTGAGAATCTCTTGAGCTTGGAGCCTTGCATGGGCTCTACGGTACTTGTGACAATAGCTAATGAATTAGCTATTTGATTCTCCTCTCTAGGGATTAAACTAATCCCAAAAGCATTAAAGTCTTCAATTAGGTTCCACACCCAATTTCTATTCCACACCTGATTTCTATAAGTTGCCAGCCTTTTATTGTGATGTGTAATGGTTGCGTACTTGCTTGATAATCACTTTTGAATCTCCTTTAACCATCAAGGAAGTAACTTTCTTTTGATGTGCGAACATCAGTCCCCGAGCTAATGCTTCATATTCTGCCATATTGTTAGTGCATCCAAACTATAACCTATAAGAAGCAAAAAATGTTTTCCCTTTTGGGCTAGTTAACTCAATTCTAGCACCACACCCTGTTTTAGATTTGGATCCATCAAATGTGAGGGTCCATAGCTAATTATGAGTTGGGGTTGATCTCTTTGAGCTCATTGTGGGTGCTTGGATAAGATGAACCATAGGTGGGGCCACTTGATCTTTTGCATC
>VDFB02000017.1:96102330-96187538 GCA_007258455.2 Sequoia sempervirens | reverse complement strand
CATCGGCGGTCGTATGGGCGACCAGGGGCTCTGCCCCAGCCGCCAGCCCCCTGGTCCTGCATGGGACTAGGGGCTTATTTTTTAGCCCCCTGGGCGCCCTGCAGCCCTTATTGGGCATTTTGGAGCACTTTTCACCAAATCGGGCGTATCTTTTGCATACGATCTCCGTTTTTCACAAATGAGATACCGTTGGAAAGCTGATTCCGATGCCGATCCAGTGGTGCTGGTTTTTTTATCAGATTCTGCTCCAGATTTATTTTGCAGGCCTTTGAACTCAGATCTTGTGTTTTTCACTCCGGAGGGCATATCTTTTGACTTAGTAATCTGTTTTTCGTCATTCTTGCGGCGTTGGAAAGCTGATTCAGTCCTCTACACAGATCTGAGGTCTATTTTAATTTTCTGTTATGCATTTTCAGTATGCTCTCCTTTTACAATCGTCGAGTTATTGTAATAAACAAACTATGATAAAGTTCCATTCAGGGGGGTTTCATGCATAATAATCTGATTAGAGTGTTGTTTTTCACTTTGATCCCATATTTCATTTTGTTTTGATGGCAACTCGTATGGGTTATCTGGTCTCTTAGTTTCTTTTGGCCACATTTCTTGTCTTGCTTGACACATGTCGGATTCATTGGTTCACACTTCAGATTGAGAGCCTATGGTTAATGATCCACATTGGATCCATCTCAATTTGAGGGCCATGTTTTTGTGGTTATTGTTCCAGAGTCTTTTTTTGGTACTCCTTCCCATGGAAGAGTTTCAGTCACAGTTTGGCATCGGCATCGAGATACATGGTTTCCAGATTATGTCATCATCTCATCTCCTATTGCTTCACAGATTCCAGGGTTGTTCCGTTTGGAGTTTTCGAGTGTTCCGTGGCATCGGGTCTTCTGTTGCTTTATCATGATTCCTTGAGTCAATCAGTGACTCTCATCCGGTTTCAGTAGTATACAGAAGAATATTTCCTTGCTTGCCTATATCAAGTTCCAGTGTTACTCCACAGTGTTCTTCCAGTGCTTCTTTGCAGCATGTCTTCACATTGTAGGGGGGGTTTTGTCCCACTGGGTTTTTCCTTCTCTACCTCTTCCATGCATTTGTACTTGGGTACCTGATCAGGCCTTGTTGCCGGGACCCATTCATGCTTTCTTGCATTCATCTTAGTTTTAGGTGCATGCTTTATTTTGCTTCTCCCTAAGTTGCACTTATGGGGGGGTGTTGGTGTAATTAATTATTAATTACACTTTGCATAAGTTTACTTAGGCAATATTTAATTCCTAAGTTTTAGGATCTTATCTTTATCTTATCGAGCTATCTTGTTGCTCAAGATAAGATTAGGTTTGCATCTTTGCTTTTATAAAGCAAATCATTATCTTGTAATTAATTGAATTCTCGAATATAATATTTGCACATCTTTTTGCAATGGCTTTTGCTTTTTTGATTTTCTCTGTGGAAGGTCTTTTCGGTTTGCAGATCTGATCATGGGTTTCTAACAAAGCTTGCTAGTGATTATGAAGCAGTGGATGAAATGGAGAAAAATTATCTCTTAAATAGAATAGTTCAGGATAGAAACAAATTGAAAGGTGATCATAAGCCTCATTATGATTTGGATATTTTTAAACTATGGGTTCAGGATACTATTTTCATGCTAGCGTTTTATCTCGGACTGGATAGCAATTTGGAAGTGGGTGCAAGTCTCCTTGAAATGGTATATAATATCCATTATGGTGTCCCACATATCAAATATAATTTTACTAGGTACATTGTAGTATCCATGCATAAACAATTTTTAATTATTAAAGGAGGTTCCACCAAGACATTTAGGTTCACAACCTACTTGTGCTATCTTTTTCTATTCAAATTTAGAGGAATGTTTCAGACCAACAAGCTTCAGATTCAACCATATAGCAATGCTAAGGAAAAGAAAATGGCTCTAGTATATGAATGGACCACTGTGATAAGAATGCATGATTCTCGAAGGAACTACAGTCATTTTGTAGAGTACTTTTTGGCTCCATTGCATCAAGCAATTACAAATACTCCAACGCCTAGATTTCCTATGTCATGTAGAAATTGCATTCAACTAGGAAAATAAATACAATTGGTTGATTGGTACTTAATGGAAGAATATACTATGCTAAGATTTTATGGATCAGGAGTACAGCCATACAAACTTCCAATACATGTGACAGAAAGGGTTTTTGCATTGGAATATGTAAGGAAAATGCAAAGTACTGATGAACTACACTTTACCGGTCAGCAAAAGAAGACCTTATTTCCTTCTTTACCTTTTTCATGTGGAGGGATCACATTCGAGAGAAAAGCATTTAGTGCGGCACATAATCTTTTGATTTTTTTTTATTTTGATGCTATCTGTCACTAGAAATATGATCCATGTGACACCATTAAATCAATGATTGTGCTCAATAATAATGTTGCAAGTAGAATTCATCATCAAAGTAAACCCTTACTTGAAAACTTGAGAAACAAGGATTCTTGGAATGAGGTCAAAATAGCAATGGAGAAAAGTGCTACTAAGAATGGTATTTATTTTGAACAATTGTTAGCAGAAATTATGGCATTGCATCAAAAGACAATTAGGAGGTACAACAATTTTTATGAAAAAAGTCATAAACCATCTAGTAGAGTAAAAATGCCAGATTCTCTAGAGAAGGAAGTTATAGAAAAAAAATTGGTCACGATAAAAAATTACTACCTTTTGGTCTATGAGGAAGGAGCTAGGTGATCCAAGAGCTCTTGTAGAGTATGGAGATAACAAAGAAAATTGTGAGTTTAGCAAATTGTAGAATATAGAGAATTTGGATGAACAAGAAGATAAAGAAAGTGATGATGAATCTAATGATGATAGGGAAGAAGAAATCCATGTCAATTTCAAACTTGGTTTAAATGAGGTCACAAAAGAAGCATATACTACAAGAGCAACCATAGCTAAAAAATGGGTTATGAAGGTGGTCCTTTGGGGTCCCAAAGACAAGGCCCTTGGACGGTAACAAATGTAGAGCATAGAAAACTAGTTGATAAATCTGGCCTTGGGGTTGGAGGCGAAAAAGTAGACCTAGGGCATACAGGTCAATTTGTTAGAGCTTCAAATCCCCATCCTCATGGTCAGACACAATCACAACTAGGACATTCCCATGGTGGAGAGCTTAGTGCAACTAGCACTACCTCTGGTGGTGATGGTATGGGTAGTAGTACTAGTAGTGGTCAACATGTGCTACAACAACACATTACACAAAAGAGGACAACAACACAATATACCACAGAAACACCAGGTGATCAAGGCATACAAAAGAGGCAAAGGATTTTGGCAGGTCCAAGTCACACTACTAGTGGATCCACCACAAAGTAGTTATTTCCAAGCACTCCCCCACTGCCAATTATTCTAGTTGCGACATCATTAGCAACTGCAACTACTCCTATTCTTTCGTCATTCAAGCATTACATTGTTCCTGTGTCCCTAGGTTTTGATTATATTGAAGAGTTCAAAAAGAAAATAGAATTGAATAAAAATGAAAAGAAGCAACTAATGGAGAGTGTGTCTGTTGTAACTTCGGAGCCTACAACAGCCATGGTATTACCCACATTTGACACAAATAAAGAAATCATGGAGTACACAATTCTTGTTCCCACAATTCAAAACAAACTAAAAAATTGGATGGCTCCATCTGAATTCTAGCTGAACAATATTCAATTGGATTTTTCTGGACTCAGAAATACTAACAAAATTAATGTATCAAAGAAGAACAATGAATTGGTGTACACATCATTGCTAAAGCAAGATAGAGAGAAAAAAAGGTTGTAGAGTCAAATTGAAAAGTTACAGGAAGACCTAGCAAATGAGATAGCAAAGAGGAAAGTAGCAGATAACAAGAGTAATGAATTAGAAAAAAGAATTAAAAAATATGCCTCTACATCAACAAGAAAAGAGGATGAGTAGAATGAGACTACAGTGAATGAACTAAAGCAAAGGCTAGATGAGAGCAACAAGAAATATGATGAGGAAAAATCCACTTCAGAAAAATTAAGACTAAGCATTGCGAATGGAAATGCACAGTGGGAACAAAAATTGGAGAAGGAGAGAAAAAGAAATGAAAGATTGGAGGCAGAGCTGATGTAAACAAAAAATGAAATTAATTCTTGTCAAAATAAGTTATCTACATTTTATAGAGAAACAATGAGGCGTATGAAACAAAAGATCTGGGATGAAATAATGCAGAGGATTGATCATTTGTGTGACATGTTTCAATTGATTGATGCTATCAGAAAACATCATAAGAAGCTCAACAAATATTTAATGGACAACAAAAATGTGTTGGCATTAGACAAATCAACAAATCAAACTCAACAAACAGTCTACAAAGCCAGTGACAATGTTTTGAAATCAAAAGGGATTACTAATCGACTTGCTACATCAATGACATTGTCATCTGTCATTGAAAAGTGTTTGAGAATGTGTGAAACAAAGGAATATTTGCATTTGGTTGTAGACAAGATGAAGGTGGATGAAAAGGTAAGGAACTTCACAGAGCTCGGTTTGCCAGGAAGATTGATTTGGACTAGTTTCCTCAGAACCTAGATGTGGTGAACTAATTGGTATCAGTCAAACCATTGCTAACCCTAAATGCAAAATTGACTAAAGAATCCAATATAGGTTCCAATTTGAATCATGAATTGTTAACAAATATTCAAGTCAAACAACATCAGTTAGAAAAAATGACAATTCCACCACCTAAAGAGTGGAAGTTGCTAGAAAAGGTGATGTAGTGATTTTATTTTTGATAATATGAGTTTCCAAGTTCCAACTCAGCTCTGTGCAAAGTTGTCTTTGAGCAAGATTTTGCATTGCCAATGCCTCTATGTATTCCTTCATGTGATAATCAATAAAAAATCTCAAATTCAAACTTCAGTAATGTGTTGATGTTCAATTATCTATATTATTTATTATATCATTTGAAGAAAAAGTCTGGTAGTGGTTTCAACTACTAGATACACTTTAAAAAATTGTTGATGTTCATTGTTGTATATGCTACTAATACTATTGTTAATATGTTATTAAGCTAATAAGCATTTAGTTGAGTGATGAATCGCTAAGTACATGTTCAAGTTTTACTTTTAACACAATTAAAATATGAACTATAAGGTGATTTTAATTCCAGGCATCCATAATCTTAGTGAAATTTCATTACAATTCACACATCAATACTCAATATCCATGACTACTCAGCAGATCCACTAAACATTTATATGAATTCATGCTTTAATCAAGGTACTTTAACTGGTTCATTAAACCAGAGTCAAAATTAAAACATACATCAATACATAATGACAAAGAAGATTAATGAAATTTCATTGATCAAATTTCATTAATAATTCATGTAAAATGTTACAATTGGAGAGACGATGTCAAAATAAGGGAGCAAAACAAGCTTAGTCGCTAGTCCTCTGAGTTTTATAATCTTGTCGTGAAGTTCTAAATTTTCATAACTTCCTGATTCCCCAATTTGGTTCACTTTGTTGAGTAACTAAGTTGCAAGTCTATGTTGGTCATCTTTGTAGTCGAAGGAGGATGAGAGAGTTATTTCAATATAGAAAGACAATGGTGAAGTTCATGCATACGTAACCTTTGAGTTATGGTGTGTGGATTTATTCTAATTTTGCTGAGTAGTTTTTTGGTGGATTATCTATTATTGGAATTGGAATGATGGATTTTTGGTTAGTTTCATTGTTGTGGTTACTATCACTCAAAGTCACAGTTTTGGTGCTTTTCATAACCTTAGTCACTAGTCCTCAGAGTTTTATAACCTTGTCACGGAGTTCTAAATTTTCATAACTTCCCGATTCCTCGACTTGGTTGATGGTTCACTTTGTTGAGTTGCAATTCTTTCTTGGTCATCTTTCTAGTAAGTGGGTCAAAGGTTTCAAAAACTTTGAAACTTTAGACTTTGGTTCTAAGCTTCCAAGCTTTAGCAACCACGCGACATTATGGACTTATCTTTCCTTTCAAAGGCGTCGTCGTCTGAAATCTCATTGAATGTTATGTATGGACTAACCTTGAGTTGTCTTTTTAGGAATTTTGAAAAGCATGCAGATTTAAAGGCTATCTTTTCGAGGAATGAAATTGAATGCCACATTTAATGCACGTCCTATCAAAAATGGCGGCATATGTGGGTGGAAAATTTTTACTCAAAAATTTAGCCTACATTCACGTTCTTTGCCAAGGCCAGTACTTCTCAAGTGCAAACATTCTATCTCCGCAAATTTGCACTCATGCAGAGTGGACTTGAAAATGACTGATCTTGCATTAAACACACGTCTTGTCGATGACATAAGTTGAGGTGGTGAAAATTTTGCTAAGTTTTTCAGTTGCATTTCCTTCTATAATCTACTCTTCCAAGTGTTTGTGTGTTTCTTTATGTGTTGGGAGCTCATGCAGTCCAAAATTGGAAATCGTTGGCTCGACATAAGGGATATGGAGCATAGACCTTTTAAGTTAGAAGAGTTTTGGGAGCACCTGAAGAGTGACAAGAAGTCTGAGCTGGATATAAAACTGTTAGAAAGTGGGCTAGCTCATGCTAGAGGGTTTCCAAAAGCTATGTTGAGTGTGGACCTTATAAGTGCATGTGCGATAAGGTACATTCTAGAGACACGAGAAATTAAAGCCACGGACGGGACTGTAATTGCAAAAATTTCTCGTGAAGTTATTTCTCGCGTGCTGAGGATTCCAGAAAGGGAAACTGTAGAAGACATGTCTGTCACAGTGGCAGGTGAATTTTTCAAAGTGAATGAAGACTAGTGTAAGAACTCCATGGCCAAAACTTGGTTGAAGTCTGAAAGGAAAGGTAAGTCACAACTGTCGACTAAACTCAAAAGAGTGCATTTTAAGGAAGAAATTACAGATGCTATTGATTTATTGCACCGCGTTCTTGGGAATGCATGAGTTGAGTTATTTGAGGATTGGATGTATCAGTTTATCTTGATAATCTATGATGAGAACATTTTCATTGACTGGGCTGAAGTTATTTGCTTCCATTTGAATGACCAATTAATTAATTTCCATAAGACTACTACTTTTTATATGTGTTCTTTCCTAGCATACATTGTAGCTAGTCAGAGGTCCTTTTGGCCTGGGTTGGAGCTGTAAGGAACCCTAGCTTTTGATATGCCTGTGTATAAACACTTTCCTCAGTTCACTAAAAAATTTGGAATGGGTCATTTTTGTCGTGTTAATGATGCATTTTTAATGGAGGTAGTGAGGAATCTAGATGGAAATCCAAAAATGTGTCTTTCCCCTGAATCAATTTCTCTTATATCAAATTTTGGGAGTTTTTATATCCAATTTGATAAGTTTTCCTATCTAAGAATAGGGGGTTTTGAGAAAGCCCCATTCAAATTACCTTGGTATCCTAAAGATTTAATGATATTTCTGGAAGTTTTTTGACAAATGGCCATGGTTAATATTAAGTATATGAGCATGGGAAAATGAGGGTATGTCTTCCCATTGAAGACCCCTTCTTTTATGTGCAAAACAAACTAGGTGGCCAAGGGAGCTGAAGGAGTTCTTAAGGAATATAACCTCCAGTATCTGTCTATGAGAGCTAATTTTGACAGTAAGGGTTTTGTGAAGTAGAATCTTTGGGAATATTGTATCAATGACAACAAATTTTTGAGAAGAAATTATATGAGGTTAACGCTAAACCAAATACAGGCTTTTGGTCTGCCATTTAAGTTTCCTAAAAATGTAGCTGAGGATTCAACAATCATAGATCTTGGATATGAAAAATTGCCTGATAAATCCTACCCTGGGGTTGATTGGAGCCAAAGTGAAATTTCATATATGAGGGTGTGTGTTGCCCCAGTGCTTAAAAGAACCCAAGACTGGTTAGATGGGAAATGGCGGCAAGTTGTTGGTCTTATTCAGGAGCCTAAGTCATCACAGAAGAATGAACAGGGGTCTATGCAAGCATCTGGTGCAAGTGTATCATCAGGGAAACCCTTTGTTAGGTCCTCTAATGAAAATTCTCAGTCAGGAGGTGATGGTGATAGACCAGAAGAAACAGTCAAGTTGGAGACCATCTATGAACAAGACAGTGTGCTTTCTCCTACCCCTAAGAAGAAGAGCAATCAAGAAAAACTTGTGCCTACAGATTCTGAAGCCATCTTTAAACAAATCTTTGAAGATAATATCTTTCCTCCTCTGTCTAAATTTCCCTCGTCTCCGCCTCTGGTTGATATTCCACCTATCACTCCTAACGCTCCTAAAGAAACTATCAATGGAAATAAATATTTTGGTTTGGTAGTAGCCTCCCCAGGATGGCTGAAAAAAGTAGTGGAGAAGAAGAGAAAGCATATTCTTACAATGACAGTTGGAGTGGATACAATTGCAAAGTTACTTCAAAGCTCTTCAAAACCTAAGAAAGTCAGGAGGATGTCAAGGATGGTGACTAGTGCTACTTCTAGAAATCAGATGTCAGAAATTGTTGAGCCTATGAAGGATTTAAATGAAGATGAAATAACAAAGGCAGAGTACAAAGTCACACATGTTGATATGGGGCCTCCATCACTGGAAGGTGGTGTGTACCATGCCAATTATTTGGTCAATGTCTTGATTAAAAGAGTGAAAGAACAGAGAAAAGAAAATATAAAACTACAATCTCAAGTCCTCGCATTGGGTAACTTTATTTCTTCCATGGAAACTCTTCCTACATCTAATGAAGCCTCAAGTTCTCAGGTAGAGCTAGAGGGCATCGATGTGCTCATCATATAGTAAATTAAAAAGAATTTGAGCTATTCCAAAGCTGCTTGTGAGGAGATCTATAAAATATCTCAAGAGGCTATCTTCTTTCTGAATAAATATGTGCTCTTTTACACTCGAGTTATTAACAAGAGGAAGGAGTTAGTAACAGAACTTTAGCAGGTAAGAAAAGATCAAACTAGTCTCTATGTGCTCTCTTAGGAAATGAAATAATTGATGTCTATGGACTTAATTGGTGAGAAAATTGTGAATAATCCTAAGGAGCTAGACCCTTCTTGGTCTGATTCATTGGAATGGAAATTGAATATATATGATAATCTAGTGAAGGAAATTAATAAAACACTTGATCAATATTTTGAAATGTTGGGGGAAATTAAAGAATATTGTCATATTTTGGAAGTGGAAATTATTGATGAGTTTGATGAAAGGATTCTAGATATAAAAGAGATCTCTCTAAAGTTTAAAGAGATATTCAATAAAGAAATAGTTGATCCTGCTACAGTGACATGGGAGTCCTTCTCGAAACTTGGTGCAATGCATATCCACTTAAAGACTTATAAATCTGGAGAAGAGAAAATATTTGAGATGTTGGTTTAGTCTAAAATTTCTTTGGGAAAATGGAGAACTAGGTTATAGATTACTACAACACCAAGGAGCAAGGACATATTTGCAATTGTCACCAAATATCGAGATTATAAGTCTGGGATGAGGGCACAAGAAAAGGCGATGGGATATGAAGCGGTTGAAGTTCTGGAAGATGAATTTGAAGATGAAGCGGGAAAGTGATGCATAGTTATTTTTAGCATTTCATGATACTTTCTTTAATTTTAGTTCTTTTAAGTTGAAGACTATTTTAATTTTAGGGTGTGGTTTTCTTCAAGAAACCATTACCGTAGACAATTAGTTTATGCTTTAAATATGGGTTTGGCCGATGCAATTAGGATCTTTTGGGCAAAACTTTGATTTTCCTCATTAGAGAAAAACTCTTTTATGCTTTCAAGTTTTTTTTACAATTATCTTTCAATATAGAAACTCATATGGTAAAGTTCATACAGACATAATCTTTGTGTTGTGGTGTACGGATTTATTTTGTTTATTTTGAATATCTTGCCAATGGTTATCTATGTTGTTGTTCTGGATTTTTAATAGATTGCATTGTGATCAGATGCTTATCTTTGAATGAATGCTTATGGCAATGGTTGAGTTTAGTTAAAGAAATTTATTATTTATAAAGTGATTCAAGTCTTTGTGCTTTAGTTTATAGTTTGATATTGGCATGCCTTTCAAAGCTTTTTGGTTAAAAGCTACACCTTTCTTTTCTTTCTAGTTAAAAGTATCCTAAATTTCTATTCATTGCATATCATAAAAGGTAGCTGCCACCTTGTAAAATAAGTAGAGAATCGATTTGAAATTTAGGTGATTTGGTAGTTTAAGCTTTTATTGTTTAAGTTGTGTGGATTCCTTTATAAGTTATTTATGTTGAACTGTTAGCTTTTGTTAGCTTATGACTTATAAGTTATGGATGTTGAATTGTTAGCTTTTTTTCAAGGAATGGATTAATAATATTCCTTTCAGTTATTTATCAAAGATTGTGTGAATGGAAATGCAATAGGAATTTATAAGTAGTGTGATAAGTGTTCTTTAAAAATGATGCAGAATCACATATCAAATTCAATACCATGGAATACAATATAAAATATAAAATATCACAATTTCATGGAATACAACATAAAATATCATCAACTACAATTTGGAATATGATTCATGAAGTGCAATATAAAATAAAATATCATGAAGTGCAATGATTCAAAATTTCATTGAATACAATATAAAATATCATCAACTACAATATAGAACAATGGAAACCGATCCATGAAGTGCAGTATAAATACCTAAAAGTTGCTAATTCTCTTCCATTTCCTAAATAGAGTCAGGGTCCTCAAACTGACGTTCATCTTGAGATAAAGTAAAAGAGTCATCTTGAATTTTATTCTTAGTCTTCTCTTCATTTTCTTTGGCTTGTGTCTCAAATTCAACATTCATTGTGTGGTTTGTGTCAATGTCATTTGTCCCAATCCTACTACCACTGCCACTGCCACCAGTACCAATGTTTGGAATTGGAGTGTTGCACAACCCGGTCCTTCTTCTTTCACATGTGGACCTCCATATTACGAGTGCCCTTTCAAAAGGAAAATTAAAGACATTATACGCAGTTCCTTTCAACCTCAAGCAATTTTCCAAATTTTTGTCTAGTTTTTTTTTTAACTTTTATTTCAAAAACCCCAATGTACTAAAAACTCTCTCATCCTCCATCGACCCCAATATAATTGTATAAATCAACAAGTTTGAAATATTCTGATATCAAACCACATAATATTTCAGTCTGACCTAAGTTTGTCCAAAACTTTTTTATATATCTCGGTTCAAATTCCTTCTCCATGCCCATGGATTTATACTAGTCCCTCATAGCTATTGCAAAACTCCTAGATTGTTTTCTAAGCTTAGCTTCATTTAAAATTCCTTCTATTTTTTGCTCATTTTATGTTACACTTTTTGAAAATTGTTCGATTAATATTTTTACTTGATCATGAAATAATTTTGGGTTCTCTCGGTTTGCCTAAAATTGAGGATACACAATACCCATGGCTTCAAATATTTCATGTCGAGGGAATATTTCATGAATCTTTGAGGAAAGAGATTTTGCAATTTCCTTCAAATTATCACTAATAGATTTAACAATGTCGTTAAAATCTTCCTCCTTAACAACTACTTCTTTGCTAGAGCATCTAAATTTCTTACAAAGGTACATTGGTATCTCATATCCACGTACACAGATACATAAGTGCCCACTTACATTAAACTATAAATAATTATCAGGATTATTCAAATCAGTAATTTTCTACCACATGAAATAATTTGGGTCATCTTGTGTTAGATTTAGATATAGATGATCAAGGGCCAAGCATGTATGTTTACATAGATTGGCATATTCATTAATATACATAGTTTTGTCTTGGGCTTTCTTCACAAGATTGTTCATCACATCCAACATGGGGAGAAGACTAGCTAAAGTCAACAAGAGTGTCTCTATATCGCTTAACCTATGTAAGAGGTTAGGAGTTTTGTCTACTGTGCTGCTATGCTCGTACATCACTCCAATCAAGGATTGATATTTTGAAATAAATCATTGCATTGGCCCATGCAGGGAGATCCATTTGGTATCGACATCCTTAAGAAGCTTGTTTCCTGGTGTTATTCCCTTAGCAAAATTTTGAAATTTTGCGAAATGTTTGGGACTTCAGTAGAAGTGTGCGTGGATCTCGCGGACTAGATTTTCAACTTTTGGTACTGTAGGAAACTTGCTTACAATTTTGAATGCTAAATTCAGTATGTGGATCATGCAGTGAATACCAAGCATGTATGGTGCACAAGTAGTTTGTAACTTTGTGCAAACATCGGTCCTTTGAACTTGCATCACTGTAGCTCCATCACCTCCTACACACACCAACTTTTTGGAAATTGTCAACTCATCCATACTTGCAATTTCATTCAAAGATTTCTTGACTAGTTCAAATAGATTTTGTGATGTTGAACTATTCTTCATTTTATGAACACAGAGAAGATGAGCTTGGTGAACATGTCGTTCTACAATATACAAATGCATACAGACCCAAGAAGTATTGTCTACCATAGTAATTCATCTAAAGATAATGCAATGAAATTTGACTCTTTTACTTTCTCCTTTAAATCTTCCTTTTCAACTGTAGCAAGACAATTTACCCATTCCCATCCAGTGTTTACTGACCAATGTGAGAAGGGATAGTGAGGAACATTCAAAAAAGATAATAAACAAGAATATTCTAGGTAGTTTGTCATAGGATGCCCTCTGGACAAAATATGAAAAACAACTCTCATCTGAACAGTTTTTGACATATTTGTTGCTTCCAATGCCTTTCCAAATTGAGCCTCAAGTGTACCTTTACATGCAACAATGTTCGACATTCTTTTTTCATGCTCTTCATAATCTGCCGCATACCTGACATGAAGACATTCTTCCTTTGATTTTCATCGTATGACTGATTGTTCCTTTTCGTCTATGATTTTTTTCTTCATAAAATTTGTTGATATGCTTTTCTATAGTGTCAATCTTTAGTTGCAACGTATTGGCTCTTCCACATTTCCAACTACAAATCGTACGTTTGGCCAATGTTTCCTTTTCAATATCGCTTGCATTGTCAATCCCCTCTGGTACAATGAATGTGTACTTTGACAACCACCCAAGTTGAAAATTCTTTATCATTTCTTACTCGTGCCCCATTTTTATTTGCTTCTTCTTTTCTTGCTACCAATATCATCATCCTCATCCAAGTCAATTATCTCATTCTAGCTAACCAGGCCCAGGGTGTCCCTTGGAACATCTTTTGCGGTATTGCCATCCTCATTTGATACATTTTTATTTAACTCAATGACAATCTCAACTTGACCTTCTGGTGGCGGTGAGCTATTGTGAATGCTACCAATATTTGGTGGAAGAGTTGATGATGTAGCTCTAGCTTGACCTAATGGATATGAATCTTTGGCAATTCAAAAGTAAGAATGTATGGTACATCTAATTTTTGGGAATTTTAATGGCCTCCCAGTCTCTTCACCACCTTGAGGAGTGACAAAAGTCTTACCACCCTGAGGAGTAGTAGGAGTCTCTTCACCACCCTAAGGAGTGGCAAGAGCCTTACCACCTTGAGGAGTGGCAGGAGTCTTGTTATGCCTTGCATAACCACCCCATTTTAAATTTGATTAAAATGGGACCCTCTTTTTCTTTCGCTCTTTTTGTTTTGCCCCCTTCTATTTTTGAGGTTTTTCTTTGCCTTGGCACGTGCTTAAAATGTTTATCTTGCTTTCCCAAGTGTTTTCGCCAAGTTGCATTTTGAAAATCTTATGTTTTGGGAGAAGTTCGGATTTTTACCCTGGTATAGGATTTTCCAGTCCGTCTGGATTTTCCCAGTTTTCTTTCAAACTCCGGTTTCAATGCTGCTGTTTGGATTTTTGAGCCAGTTCAGGATTGTCCGCCCCAGTCGTATTTTCCCAGTTTTTCCTCCTTCCCTTTGTTTTCCCGGATTGCGCTCGAACTTCGGCTAGACCTGTTTTACACTACAATTCATAGATTTCTGGCCTTCGCGGAATTCTACCTGGGTCGCAATTTTCCAGATTTTTGTCTGGCCGACGGGTTTTCAATTTTGGTCAATTTTGGAGCTTTATGCCATTTTTCTTTATCATTTGCATTCTCCTGAGTTGAGATGTTCAATCTTGTTGTGCTTTAAAACGTTATCGTCTTGCTTGGAGTTCAAATTCATGTGTGTTTGGGCATTTTATGGCTTGCCCTATGTGTTCATGGTTTAAATCTAGGGTTTCATGCCTAGGCATCGCCACCTCGTCTTGATATGCTTTTGATTGAGCCTAGGATTCAAAGAAGATCTGTAGGAGACTCATGTTAAGCGATTTTCGTGCCCCGGGTCCTCAGATTTGTGACCTTCGGTCAATTTGAGCGAATTCGTGTTGGATTGTCAATTTTTGGGTTTTCTGTCGACCTCGGGATTTTCCTGCTTGGTCAGATTTTCCCAGATTCCTTCAATTTCCTGAAAATGTGCTGGTGTTCGAAGTTTTGCGCTCTTCGTGGAATTCTGGTCTGGCCGGATTTTTTTGAATTTTCTGCTATGCTCTGTGGAATTTAAGAATTGGATAAAATTCATTAATCTAATGATAAATGCTTAAACATATATTGCTTTAGCTTGATGAATTTCACTATTGTATGTTGCTTATGTTCATTTTGATTATCTATTGTTGATATGGGTGCCTCATCGTGAGAATCCGCCTAGTTCAGAATTTTCTAAAATTTCTCCTAGGCTAGTTTTCCCCGGTTAGCTCAAGATCCTGAACTTCTTAGTTTTGATGCTTAAGGGCTAATTTAACAGTTTTATCATGATTTTGAGCTAACACTTTGATGAAATTTTTTCAACAATCGGATTCTCATGTTGGAATTTGATGGATGCAGGTTGAGTTTAGCAAGGTAGTGGCTAGAAAGGCTTAGAAGGGCACAAAAGGATCATCCATCTCTAAAGCAGAAGAAAGAATGAAGCAGTACCTAAAGAGTAGGATTCCTGGGGGCAAGATGACGTCAGTCTGGTTCAAGGTTTCAGATACGAATATGAACACCTTTCTACAAAGGACTAGGGCTATCATGGGATACAGTAGTTGCGCACCAGCTGGATGATGTAGTGACCTACAGTGCAATCATGAATGAATATCAATCCAACAAGAGAATGGAACAATGCGATGGGGTAGCTAAAGAATGATATTAATGTTATTGAATGGTGAACTAGGGTTTCACCTATGCCATTTGTGAATATCTTGTAGAGAATACTCTTAGTGACGAAGGCCAGAATGGAACAAGGTATGGGCAACGTGGAGGAAGCAGTTAATGCAAAGTTGCATCGAAAGTTGTGCTTCCTCATCTTTTCACTTTTACTCTTCTTCACACGTTTTGGTTCGAGTTATGAGGGAAATCCTGTGCTAATCTGGTCGATGCCCTTGCATTTAATGCACATTTGACTTTGTTTCAAATTCTTCTAGGGCCGACTTCTTCTATGACCTACTTATTGTAAACCCTAAACTAGGTCGGCACATTTGAGGCATTTTTATAAATATGGCATTTTTGCCTCTTTTGTTGCTATCTTTTGGTGGTTAGAAGAGTTAGAAGAGTTAGAAAGGTTAGAAAAAAAGTTAGCAGATTAGTTAGCAAGTTGGAAGATTCAGAAGGTAGAGGATGGGATATCGAAAAAGCAAGTTAGGGTTTTGAAGTAAGTTAGATGTTCTTTTGCAGTTCGGCAAGAGGAGGAGATGATGTATCTTCCTGATTTTCTTAGCATAGATGGAGATAATTTGAAGACATGGGTTTCTGTACACTGGTGATCTTGCTAGATTTGTAAATGTTGCTTATCTATTTCAGTAACAGTAGGAGCAGCTAGATTTAAACCTACTTTATATTATGCTCTAGAATGGTATTAATTTTGGGTTAATCTTTTGATTTGAAAAGAATTCAAGGAATGAAATTTTATCTTATGTTTTGTTTGAATGATGATTTGCAATCTACTGTTAAATTTTGCACTATGAATGAATGAAACTTTGTATCAATTATAGGTTAATTTTATTCTACAGTTCTAGTTTAGGAATTCCTTGTAAAGTAACAAGTCTGATTAGCTGAATGAATCAACATTCTTTTTAGTTTGAAAACCTTGATCTATCTTTTTTTCTATTTCTTTAAAACCCTTGGTTAAAGTAGGTTTAAATAGATGTTTGATCTTGTAACAATCCAAAAGCTCAAAACCAGTAGGCCCCTTGAATATTATAGCCATATTGACCACTTCATGAAACAACAACGTTGTGAACCAACATCAAAGACCTTGGGAGGTGATTAGTTTGATTACTGATTGTCTCTTTCAGGAGAGGTGAGATATTCTTACTTTACTTTTATCTTACCTGCATGTTGTGGGTAAATTTGGCACCTCAACATGAATTGGCACTAGAAGGAGGGCACCAAGAGCAAACTGGATAACATTGGGTCTTTCTCACCAAAGAGGTCCCATAGAGTTCTTCGATCAACTGAAAACCCACCACCTTTGATAGAACTCGAGACCCCAACGAGACACAAGATTCATAGGGCAACCATTCTTCCACCCTTGTTAGCTCCACTCACTCCACCAGGATTTTCACCAATACCCCAGTTGATACCCATGAATCCACCACCAAATCTACCTCAATTTCCATTACAACTAGTTCAACCCATCCAACAGCTGGCTCAACCTCTACCACCGCCACCAATGGCATTTTTTGTGAATAATCCCTCTCCATTGGGGGCTATTCCTGGAGGATTTCATGATATGCCTAAGAATCCAAAGAGATTTTGTCCCAAATACATTCATGGTGAATCAAGGAGTGTTGAGGAGCACATACAAGCTTTTAAGGACGCTTGTACCAGAGCCCAGATAGCTCACCATGATGTGGTTTGTAGGTTGTTCCCTTATTCCTTAGGGGATATAGCGTACAACTGGGACCTAAATCTTCCACAAGGTTCTATTTTGAGCTGGAGAGATATGGAGAATGCTTTCATCAATCAGTGCAGAGTTTATGTGGATCCAACCATTTTGTTCCATCAATTTGCTACCATTAGGAAGGAGCCATGTGAATCACTACCCTTGTTTAATACAAGGTTTCAACGAATGTATAGGAGATTGCAGGACCCCTATCTAGTTGTTGAGAATAGTGTCATTCAGGCATATTTTAGAGTTATAGACCCTTTGCTTGGCTTGTTCCTACAAAGGAATTATCAGCCAACAGATATTGATTCTCTGTCTAAAGTTTATCGTCTAGCCATCAAGCTGCAACAACAAACTAGCTCTCAACAAGGGAACTTGGGAGGAGGTTTTCCTTCTATGGGGTATCAGATGCCTAATCCAACCCCTTTATTCAATACTGTCCCAAGGATGTTTCCTTCCCATTACAAACCTATGTCTGAGTTGTAGACTCAATCTCTTGTTCCATTCTTTGCCAATGGAGCTCCTGACTTCTCTCAACAATCACAGGCTCATCACAGTCCACATGGTCATCATAATCAAGCTGGAATACCAAATCCTGTTGGTCAACCACCTATTGCTAAGAATGATGAGAGTGAAAGGATAGTTCAACTCACAAACAAGGTGAAGACCCTAAAGAAAACTTTGTCTCAAGTCACAAATGACATGGCTCAGCTTAAACTGAACCCCTCTCAGAACCAAGGTAATTATGCTAATCAAGGTAATTACCCTAATCAGAATAATAATAATCAGGGTAATTATCAGAACAAAAACAATTATAGCAAGAGGAATTATTAAGGCCAAAACCTCCCTAACCAAGGCTATCAAAATCAGAATAGAGGATATAACCAGAGGCCTAATAACAACAGATAATGGAACACAAGGACAAATAATGGTGGGATTTCTCACAATTATCAAGCTAATGAGGATAGGCCACATACTAAAAATGTGGCTGACCTCAATTTTATGACTAACTGGTGTAGGCTGCATGATACTGCAACTCATTCCGAGGTGAACTGCCCTGAAACGGAGAAGGTTGTGAAGATGGCACAAGAAGATGCCCAAACGTTCCAAGGGAATTCAAATAAAGGAGGTGGCTCAGTGGATACAACAATGGCTTATGACCTCTTTGAAGAAGAACTTTCATTCCCAATGCAAAATGAGAATGAACCAAAGGAAGATGTGTATGATGCCCAAGCCTTTCAGACAAAGGGAGGACACTTCCTAAGAAACCAGAATAAGGGTTCGTTCACTACATCAACACCACCTAACCACATGGTGCCTCTGAATTAGAGTGTTGATAACAACCCTCCTCCACCGAAGGGTCCACCTGATTTCCCTAGCAAAGGTAATTCACCTGGTGTTTTCAAATATAATGCAAGTTATAACAAAGAATTTGATATTGTTTCTGAGATGCAGAAACAAAAAACCTCTTTATTATACTTTGACATCCTAAAATGGTGCCCTTCCCAACGAGATATAGTGTTGAAATCTTTGGAAGAAGCTAATAAATAAAAAGGGAAAACCAAGGTGGCACCCGCTGTGGACATGAATGCAACTTTGTTTAGAAACTAGGGACCCCACCATTTCTTTTAAGTTTGAGAATTTGTGGGAAGAATCTGCACAATTGTTTGCTAGATTCAGGGGCTTCTAGCAATATTATGTCATTTTCTGTATGCAAGAAATTGGGATTGAATCTTGTCCAAACAAACAAGAAGGTCATCCAACTTGATAAAATAGAGGTTAATGTAGTTGGAGAATTAAGAAATATACATGTACAAGTAGGGTCTAACCCTAGGATTCAAACCAATATAGATATTCAGGTAGCAGACATTCCTGAGACTTACGGTATGCTTTTGAGCAGATATCTAATGAAGAGTATAGGGGGATATCTCTCCCTTGACTTTTCACATATGTGGCTACCATGGGGGGGAATTCCTATGCAGATTAGGATTGAGAGTGAACCTTGCCTCAAACATATTATAACTGAGTATGATTGTCCCAACGAGGTAGCTTATTTTGAAACCGAGATAGGGGTTTATAAAAGAGAGGAAATTCTAACTTTTTTGGTTCTTGATTCTAATGATTTGTCAATGCAAGAATTCCCTGATCCCATGATTAGTGTAAACCAGCAGGTATTGATCAGGAAGCTGCAATAGGATTAGCTGGTCTTAGGGGAAGATATCAATTTGTGGAGTCTTCTACTCCCAAATTGGTGCAGGGTGCACTACCAAAATCATTCAGAATTGACCTGCCAACCCTACATCAGTGTTCTAAATCATGTTTTCCAAACTGAAGAAACTATCCCAAGTCACCTTGAGACCATTCCAGGTCACTTCTCATTTGAATCCAAAAATGCAATAATGTTAACCAGGGATAATATACCTTCAAAGGAAGTCCCTCCTCAAATTGAACTCACCTCGATCATAATACCGAACCAACATAGTTATGTTGAACAACCCCAAGGTTTGTTTGATACCCCTGCACTCACAAGTATACCAAAACCCAAGGGGTTAATCAAGGATATAGATAACTGTTAGAAAGATATCCTAGGATTACATGATATATCTGAGTGGGAATTGGATATTGCACCTGATAAACCTATTGAACACCCATTCCCAATATTTGATGCAAAAGATCAAGTGGCCCCACCTATGGTTCATCTTATCCAAGCACCCACAATGAGCTCAAAGAGATCAACCCCAACTCATAATTAGCTATGGACCCTCACATTTGATGGATCCAAATCTAAAACAGGGTGTGGTGCTAGAATTGAGTTAACTAGCCCAAAAGGGAAAACATTTTTTGCTTCTTATAGGTTATAGTTTGGATGCACTAACAATATGGCAGAATATGAAGCATTAGCTCGGGGACTGATGTTCGCACATCAAAAGAAAGTTACTTCCTTGATGGTTAAAGGAGATTCAAAAGTGATTATCAAGCAAGTACGCAACCATTACACATCACAATAAAAGGCTGGCAACTTATAGAAATCAGGTGTGGAACCTGATTGAAGACTTTGATGCTTTTGGGATTAGTTTAATCCCTAGAGAGGAGAATCAAATAGTTGATTCATTAGTTATTGCCGCAAGTACCCAGAGCCCATGCAAGGCTCCAAGCTCAAGAGATTCTCAGTAGAATTGATATCCACCCCGGCTGTCCCTGATAATGTTAGAAACTTTCAAGTCTTCGATGATGATCGACATATCCTTGCTTTTCTAGCAAGCTCAGATGTTTTTGAAGGACAAACCATCGATGAGTCTGACAAGGATCAAGGAGATTGGAACCCCAAAGACTGTGATACAGAGGGTGTCCTCAATTTTAAAAGTAATAGCATTCCCAAGGGAATGGTGGCCTTAGAAAGAATTTTTGATTCAGATCCAAGGGCTCGGGAAAAGGTATCAACCGAAGATAAGGGAGGTGAATATGAAACTATTAACTTAGCTAACTCTGGCCATGAAAGGAATGTTTACATAGGGAAAGCCTGCCCTGAAGCAATTAGAGAAGATATATTGAGGGCACTGAAGAAAGATATTGCTGCAATAACTTGGGGGTATGAAGATCTAAAAATATTTGATACTTTTGTGATAACTCATACTATTCCTTTGCAGCCTGAAGCTAGACCATTTCGGCAGAAATAACGTCCTGTCAACGCCCTGATTGAACCACTGATGTTTAAGGAAGTCCATAAATTGCTTTCTGCAAGAATAATCTTCCCTGTACAACATTCAACATGGGTGGATAACTTGGTTCCAGTCTATAAAAATAATGGGGAGATCAGGCTATGTGTAGATTTCAAGAATCTGAATAGAGCTTCGGAAAAAGAGAACTACCCACTCCCTTCTCTGGATGAAGTCTTGCAAACTGTCAATGGGTCTCAAATGATGTCGTTCCTGGATGGTTATTTTGGGTATAATCAAGTGATTGTTAATTATGAAGACAAAATGAAGATAACCTTCACTACTAAGTGGGGAACATTTACTTACAAGAAGATGTCATTTGATTTGATAAATGCTGGAGAAACCTTTCAGCGTGCAATGGATGTAGCGTTCAAATATTTGACTGGTAAGTGCATCATCATTTATATGGATGACCTGACAATATTCTCTAAAGATAGACTAAACCATGTTGTAGACTTGGCTAAAGTTCTTGAAAGATGTATCCAATATGGTGTTTCTCTGAATCCTAAAAAGTGTGTGTTTGGGGTTTCTGAAGGAAAACTTTTGGGACACATAATCTCAGAAAGAGGGATATCGATAGATCTAGACCGAATTGAGTCTATTATGAAGTTAACCATGCCAGGAAGTAAGAAGGAGATGACATCTTTCTTCAGAAAGATCAACTTTGTGAGGAAGTTTATCACAGGTTTTGCAGAAGTTGTTAAACCTTTGAACAAAATGATGAAGAAAGATGCTAGAATAGAATGGAGTAATGAGGCAATGGTTGGTTTTTCTCAGGTTAAGAAATCCATTTCAGAGGCGCTAGTCCTCACTAGTCCTGACTACTTGAAGCCATTTTATATTTATTCTTTTGCTTTTGAACACTCATGTGCAGTTGTCCTGACACAATGAAGAGAGGAGGGGGATGAAAGACTAATTGCCTTCATGAGCTCTCCATTTAAGAATGATGAAGTTAAGTACCCACCTCTTGAGAAACAAGATTTTGCATTGGTTAGAGCTGTCAAGAAGTTCAGGCATTATATCCTTCAAAGTCAGATCATTGTTGTAGTTCCTGATGCTGTTGTGAAGTCTCTACTTATGCAGAGCGAGTTGGGAGAACGAAGGGGGAAATGGATGGCTATTTTGTAAGAGTTCAATCTGGAGATTCACCCTATGAAACTTGTCTGAGGTCAAGGCCTGTCTAAAGCAATGGCGGATGCTGGTAAGAACATTACTTGTCAGCAGTACACAACACAATCCTTTTCTAATGACTCTTGGTATGCCGATATTATTTATTTTATGCTCAATAATTGGTGCCCAGAGGGAATGAATACAACTCAGAGGAGAGCACTAAGAATGAAAAGCTCCCATTATATGCTCAAAGGAGGATTGTTATACAAAAATAATTTTGAGGGGGTTTATCTACGATGCCTTGAGCAACAAGAAGCTAAGCACACAATTGTTGAATTTCATGGGAAACATGGCACGGGTCATGGATCTATGGATTCTTTAGCACATCAGATCCTCAAATCTGGTTATTATTGGCCATGTGTGTTTAAGGATTCCCACCAACATGTAAGGACATGTCATATATTTCAAACTTCTGCATCAAGAGAGTGTCATCCAATCATGCCATTGCAGCCTATTTATGAGGTAAGACCATTTGCCCAATGGGCACTTGATTTTATTGGGGTAATTAACCCAAATTCTTCTGCAGGACATAAATTCATTTTGACTACCACGGATTACTGCACGAGATGGATAGAAGCTATACCTTGCAAGAATAGCACAACTGAGGTAGTAATCAAGTTCCTCACTAAATGCATCACAAACAGGTTTGGAGTACCCTTTACACTGGTATGTGACAATGGCCCTGCCTTTTCTTCTATCGAGTTCATTTCATGGGCTTATGATCATAGGATTATTTTAAAGTATTCTTCAAACTATTATCTGCAAGGAAATGGAGTTGCAGAATCAACTAATAAGAATCTCCTAGGAGTAATCAAAAAACCATTAGAGAACAATCCTAGAGACCGGCACACCCAGTTAAGATTTGTGTTATGGGCAGATAGGACTAGGATCAAGGTTGCGTTGAAGACTTCACCATTTAAGCTAGTATATGGCCAAGAACCTGTGTTCCCTATTCACTTGCAAATACATGTCCTAAAATTTATGCAGGAATTTTACTCTAGTGATGATAGGATTGAAGTAAGGTTAGTTCGCTTGCTGAAATTAGAAGAGCAAAGAGATGCTGCTTTGCAACAATTCTTTAGGCACCAGGATGTTGTCAAACGATGGTTTGAAAAAAGATCCAAAGTCAAGGCTTTTAGGATATCAGACCTTGTCTTACTGTGGGATAAAGCCAATGAAAAGAAGGGTGACCACCAGAATTTTGATAAGCTCTGGTTGGGTCCCTATCAAATTGCTGAAATCCTAGGGGAAAATGCTTTTTGGCTGAGTAGTTTAAAAGGAGAACCTGTTCCATTGCCTGTCAATGGAAAGTTTCTCAAACATTATTTTGGGTCGTAAAAGGTCTGGTATTTTGTTGGGTTGTATATATGTAAATAGTTTGTTGTTCCGTTGGTTTTTTCTTTTCCTTGTGTTTTTTTTTGTGGGGCCTTCTTTTTATTCAATTAAGGGGGGGTTGCTATCTGAAGTATACTTTGGTTACTAGGAGAGAAGTTGGTTTAGATATTTTCAGGTTTTCTGATTGGATGATTTTGTTCTAAATTCATTGTTTTATGTCCATTGTCAATGATAGTTGTGGAAAGTCATTGAGAACAAGGTGTAAAGTAAACAATCTTCACTAACTATGATTGATTCTGTCACAAATCATCAGAAACATCTCCTTTTGTAATGGTATATTTGTCTTACGACAATGGTGTTGCAAGATTTGAGTGAAAAATTCGATTCCCCAGATGTTGTTATGAGGTCCATGGTAGTTTTCAACTCAATACAGATGTTGGACATCTGACATATTGAGAAGAGAAAAGAGAACTATCTAAGAAAAGAGAATTGTCTAAGGAAAGAAAACTTAATACTGAATGGGTGATTCCAGTATCTCTACCGGGGCTATGGACGCCTGACTGGCAGTAGAGTAATGCTGTGAGAAAACTAGAGGTATCTCCGTCAGAGCTATGGATGCTTGACTGGCATCAGAGCAATGCCCAGGATCTCATTGCACAACAGTTAAAGGGAATCAACTCATGTAGTTCAAATCCTATGCACAATTGTTTAAAAGATGAGGAAAAATTTGTAAAAGGGTGATGCACCATCAAGCACACACATAGATTCAGGGGTAGCCAGTGTTGATTTATATTTGAGATTCTAGCTCAACCTTATTTGTACTGAAACTGACCTAACTGGATTTGTGATGTCCATAAACCAGGAGTTCTGGGTAAATGAATCCCTCAGTTTCCTGAAAATGGTTAAATCTTGTGTTGTGATGTAGTTTGAACCATAAAATAGGGATCAATTTTAGGCTCAAAATAGAAAATCTAGGATGATTAAAGATCAAAGTGTGATGATGAGACAAGTGAAGGATGGGTGATATGGATGATTTAACTCTTAGGAAATCTCGAGGGGGAATGTTAAAATTTTGGGAATTTTTGGATTCTTGGATTCTTGGACTTTGATTAGTTTGATTTTGATTCTTGGATTTTGGTTTTGACCTTGATTTGGGTTTGGATTTGGATTCTTGGTTTTTGGATTTTTGATTTGGATAATGAAAAAATGAACCCCAAGATGTTGGATGTTATCTATGGGATAAATTTTCTCACAAGATGATAATTTGACTAAGCATATGGAGAAGGATGCATATTCACATACATAGCCAAACAAGATGATTTGATGTTTTATTCAAGGATTTTGATTGATGGATTTTCCAAAAAGTCTAGCATGAAGGATATTTTCAAGATTCCGAAGAGTTGTTAGTGGGATGATTTTTAATTTATGTTTTGAAAGATAGATGAAGGTTTATTTTGATCCTTTGTGTACCTAGAAAAACTCTTGTTTACAAGACCTTGGTTTTGAAGAACATGCTTTACTCTAAATAAGATGCTCAAATTGCCAAAAGAGACCTAGATGCTGACTATAGTAAAATGAATACAAATTTGGATTCTTCTTTGATGCACGTCTGTAAAAGTTGAAGAGCAATCTTTGTCTGAATTCGTAGAGCGTTGAGAGATGATTTTTCAAAGCTTTAGGACTAAGACCTTTTGATTTTCATTTCCAAATCTTTATTTTTCAGGAAATCATTTGAGAAAGAACATGTGTGAGATCCAATTGTTTTTATCTTTGCGTAGTGACTTATTTTTACCACAAATACTCTCTTGATTAGCTTTTGAAACTAGATGTCTAATGTCTCAAATCTCCTCTCATTCCACAAAGTGAATCATGTGGAATTCAAGGAAAGTCAAGGAAAATTTTTCCTAATGTTGACTTTAGTAAGAGAAAATTGAGATGTAAACCCTAATGCTTAGAAGCCTCTAAGGATAGCATCTCTAGGAAAAGCAATAGAACTTGGATTTTGTTTCAACGGTATTTTCTTCTCTAAAGGGTTTGAGATTTTATTTTCATGTTGAATGTTTGTTTTTCCATGTTTTATATCATGAATTTTTTTTTTTATTCAAGTGATGCACAATCCTATGGATGAAAGATAATATTTGTTGGGTTCCCACTTGGATAAATCAAACTACACCTACTCTTAGTGGATGATTAGATGCTTGACCACACAAGCTCCCCCTTAGAGTGCACTCTCTTATGGGGTCATCCAAACATCAATACCCAAGGAACTCCCATGACATACTTCTCATCTCTTCTAAGAGCCATAAAAACATGGGATGGTTTTAGAACGACCATTCTTGCACCAACAGATAGATAGGGACTTTGGCCTTTACACAAAAGATTCTAGTAGGGAAATTCCATTCATGGAGGATCATCCATACGACAAGAGACCATTGTTTCCCTTCTTTTCAGAACAATTCACATGATACTTGAACTTTCCTCAAGTACCCACAATTATCTACTGAGTGGAAGTCACTTGGCTTTAGCGTGTTCCTAGTTGGGCCATTCCCTTGGGTGATTAATTTTTCCCACAAGGTAGGGCCTCTAAGGATAAACAATAATAAGCAAACACATCTATAGTTCGATCAATCTTCATTGAGAAACAAAGAGAGAACACACGTGATATACTCAACTCACACTCGCATGATTTGTTCAATTTTAAGAATTTGAATTGAAGTGTGGAGGTAATCACTTATACAACTTAATATCACAAAAAGCATTTTGATTCTCAAGATCGTTGTGAGGCGCGAGAGAAGTGCATACATATTTTAGATGATATTAATTTGGATAAGAGATTAAAAAACATAACGACACCTATTGATTGTAAGCCTTCAAAGAAAGAATTTGATTCTTTTTAAGCACCAAAAGGAAATTTGAGTTTTTCTTGTTCAATTGTTAAGTCCAAAACAAAATCTAGTAAGTTTCCTATGGTTCTTTTTAATCCCTTTGCTTTGTTATTTTTAATCCCAAATGAAAATTAGTGAGTCCTAAAAAGCATGAAGATGACAAAGTCCTTAGAAAAGGGATTATAATTTCTCCCCAAAGTGTTCAAAACCACTTGATACAATGAAATGATGATGCCATAGTGAAGCCTTCATCTTTGTCTCTTCCTTTCACTTTTGATCAAGCCAACCTACAAAATTGGTTTAAAACTATAAAAACAGAAGCCAACAACTAGTTAGTAATCAAAAGCAACCAAAATGAAAAAGCACATGTTGAAATTAATTTAAAAACTAACTTTTACCCAACTCCAGCAACACAGTCTGCGGGGGCGGCATAGTTTAGAATTGTCAGTGGCGTTGTATGGCACCATTGAGATTGACAACGAGAGACTATGAAAATCTAGTCAGTGCAAATGCGGTGCTATTTTGACCAGCGATGGAGTTTGGATGGATAGTTGCTAGGAGAATAGGTCAAGTGTTGCACCTTGGAAATTTAAATTTCTAGGTGGGAGGACACATCGTCACGGTTTGGAGTTTGTCAGCATCGTTGTATGGCACCATTGGACTACTAGTGTCAATGTATAGTGCTGTTGGATTGATAGCGATGCAATTTCTTGTAGGCTTCAAGAAAAACAACAAAATTCCTCAAAAAAACATGTTAGATTCTTCAGATTCACCCTCCCTCTAGCGTCAAAATGTAAATGGCGATCCTGGACTTGCACAAACACAAATAACCACACAATTAATCCAATATGCAAGTTAGAAACAACATTCCCCATGAAATTCATTTGAGATATCAAGAACGAGAAAATAAATGAAGAACAATGAAGAAAACTATCAACTCTTGCTCAAAATAAACAAACTCTCAATCCCATGGGGGAATTGGTGCCATTTTTGATGTGGAAAATGGCCCTCTCCCAATTCCTTGCAAGCTTGATGAAGATTTGTTGATGATTGAAGCTCCTTGATGAAAATTTGTAGTAACCTAGCTATGAAACCATGAAAACTATGAACACTTGATGAAATGGATGAAATTAGCTCTAAATATGAAGATAGTAACTTTGCAATGAAGTTGTGGATCGTCAATCCAAATAAGAGCCTTCTATTTATAAAAGAGAATGTTGGAGGAAGAGGAAAAATGGATGAATGTGGGATCAAACACCAACCAATGGCCAAATTCCACTTGTCAAGATGTGAGAGGATGAAGGTTGAGCACATTTTGATGAATGTGCTGATAAATGCTATTAGGTGAAATTTCAAATTTCTGAAATGACATGTTGGAGGGAGAAAATAATGAATTAAATGCCACTTGGCTCAATGCACAAGGACATGTAAGAGGCATTGAATGCCTTGTTGGAAGGACACATCCCTTTAGAGGTATTTTTCAAATTTGGAGGAATATTCCCTTTTGATGCCATGTTGATAGAAACTAGAAGATTTAATAAATCAAAAGAAATGATTTATCATGCAAGTTGCAAAATATAGAGGATTGGAGTGATTAGAGAGTTAATTAATCATGATTTGATTAATTTAAGTGAGGATAAGATGATTTGACAATTTTATTTAGATTTTAGGATTAAATAAACCAAAATGAGAGGAATAATGATTTGAATTAATTAAATAAGGTTTGATTTATTTAATTAAATAAGATGGTGTTAGTTTTAAATCAAATAAAGATAAATTTATTTAATTTAAATGAGATGATTATAGAAATTAATTAAATAAAATAGACTATTTAATTAAAAGAGGGACTATAGGATTAATTAAATAAAATGATTTATTTAATTAATAGGAGATGATAACTTAATCAGATAAATTTGATTTATTTAATTAAGAGATGAAATATGATGAATTTAATCAAATAAAGGTTATTCGATTAAATGGTTAGTAAAGGAGATGATTTAGGATGAACTGATGTTAGGGAAATTAGTATCAGGTGTATAGGATCAATCGATACAATTTACATGTCTACAATTTCATTCAGGAGGATATGTTGTTCAGAGGGAGTCAGCTGTGTATACCCTGGAGTTCAATGAGGGATAGCTTGGTGAAAGAAAAACATAGTGGAGGATTTCTAGGGCACTTTGGAATTGATAAGAGAGTAGCATTGGTAAGTGAGAATTACTTTTGGCCACAGATTCATAAGGATGTTAGGAAATTTGTTCAGAGTTGTAGAGTTTGTCAAGTTGCAAAAGGGAGTAGTTAGAATGTTGGATTGTATAAGCCTTTGACAGTTCCGAAGAGACATTGGGAGGATATCAACATGGATTTCATACTTGGATTTCCAAAGACACATAGAGGTAATGATTCTATATTTGTAGTGGTCGATATATTTTCTAAAATGACATATTTCATACCATGTAAGAAGACAACAGATGTACATGTAACAGACTTATTTTTCAAGGAAGTGGTCAGATTGCATGGATTACCTAGGAGTATTGTTTTAGATAGAGATACAAAGTTTATTGGTTACTTTTGGAGGACACTTTGGAAGAATTTAAAGATGGATCTAAAGTTCAGTTCTACTTTTCATCCATAGATTGATGGACATATAGAGGTAGTAAAAAAGAGTTTGGGGAATTTGTTGAGATGTTTGGTTGGAGAGAAGATGAAAATTTGGGATTTAGTCCTTGCTCAAGCAGAGTTTCCTTACAATAGTTCAATGATTAGGAGTACCAGAAAGACACCTTTTGAGATTGTTATTGGAGTTCATCCTAGAGGTATATCAGAATTGTGAGACATCAATAATGAAGACAAAAAGAAGTGCAGAAGCAGAAGAATTTGTAGAACATATGAAGATAGTTCATACTCAAGTAAAACAACATTTGGAAGACATGAACAATAGATATAAGGAGAAGGTAGATGAGAGGAGGAGACATAAGGAGTTTGAAGTTGGAGATGAAGTGATGGTTTATTTGAGGAAGGAAAGCTTTCTAGTTGGCACATACAACGAGCTCAAGATGAGGAAGTTTGGACCTTGTAATATTTTGAATAAATTTGATTTAGGTAATGCATATGAAATAGAGTTACCAGATGGCATGGGTATATCACCTATATTCAATATTGTAGATCTACATCAGTGCCATGAAGTAGAATTTGGTGAATACAATAAAGAAAAATGGGAGAAATAGTTCCTTAAACAACAATTAGATGAGATAGAAGAGATTTTGGATAGCAGAGATAGAAGGAAAACACGTGGAAGATAGTACAAAGAATATCTTGTGAAGTGGAAAGGCAGACCAGTGGAGGATTCTTATTGGATTTCTCAGGCTGAGGTAGACCATATTGGTTTTCCTTTAGCCCCAACAAAGTGAGGGACTCAATTTTCAAATAACCCTGGGTGTCTAATGGAGGAGCATCCTTGGTTCTTTGCAATTCTGTATCAACCAAAAAAATATTTCCTTTCAGTTTTGTTCTTGTTCAGTTCAAGTTGGAAGATTCATCATATTTGCTCACCAAACCCTGTGGATCTATTTTTTCATCATGGACATGTTGCTTTCCCTAATTCCAAGATTTCAAATTGATTGGATCTTTTTTTGACAAGTTATTGCTTCCGAATTAAGTGGCAGTTTCTAGAATAGAGCACTAGAATAATTTTGAGCCTAATGCCTAGTTTGGTCTTTTGTGGATCCTTCCCATAACTTGTGGATCCTTGTGGCATGATTCAAATTGTTCTGTAGAGTGTCATTGACCTTAATTTTGGTCCACACTTCATCCTATGCACCTGCTAAGGAGAAATTCAAATTGAACACTGACTTATTTCATGCACACGTTACATTTTATTTCATAAGAGATTGTAATGATCTTTGGTTGATGCGAAGGATTCTAGATCACTGGATATGATATATAAATCATTGTAACCAATCATTAGAGTTGTAGTTTTAAGAAGCAAAATAATATTGGGTTCGAAATGTAAGATTCAAATCAAATTAAGGAGCATGTAGGAATAATGTATTTTGGGCATGTTGTATGAGGCCCGTGAGCCCAATTTGTAAAACTAGATTTTACCATCCGATTGTAATTGAAATTTCTGACAATATGAATGTTTGAATTTGAATTTGCCTCCTTATTCTAAGTCACTTCTATTGTATAATTCTTGTTGCATGGTCCAAAATGTCCTCTTATAGGACCCTCCTACTGTGACTACACCAGCTTCTCTTCTTTCCTTCTGCATGCCCTGGAGGCATCGTTGTTGGCTTTCAAGCAAGCCCTATGTGAGATGGCATAAGGTGACAGGGGGTATCTTACTCTATGCACTCAACACCCTCTTTGGTAACTTTTATAAGTTTGATGCAAAATGTCCCTCCTGGGTGGAAGGGGACCCACAGGCACAAGTTAGGAGAGGTCCAAGGAGTGGCTTCCACGAGCAACCGGTTGTCTTTAAGCGGTGTCATAGATCAAATGCACATAACCCCCATGGATAAATTTCAAGCATTTATGCATGACTATGGGTACAAAATTCATAGCCACCAACCAAGGGATACCCAACTTAACCCTAAAGAGTTCAAATCCAGGGATGATGTCGAACAAAAGTTTCACAGTTTTAGGTCTGACCAAGACCGACAAGACTATGCTACCTAAGGGAGGCACGAAAAGTCCATCGTGTGTGCAAATAGTACTTACAGGTGCATCATACCCATCCTTATGCAAGAAATTGATTAATATTATTTCATCAATTATGATATTTACTTGGGATGTGGGATTAATAAGAACATTGGCTACAATGTTCCCATTAATTCGCATACAAATATATAAAGGAGACAGTTCTCTGTTAACACCAATCGACAAGTCTTGTGAGGTAAAGGTTACACCATTATTACTACTCACAGGCTGCACAGAGGGGACAGGTTGACACACAGAAGAAGCCATTGCACACACATTAGACAAGACTTTCATAGATTCCCCAGAAGGCAACAAGGTAGGACAATGACCCTAATAAGGTTTCATCGCACAATTCCTTCAGAGCCTTTCAACTATGTCTACTAGGGGTCGTAGGTTGGGTTGCAAGGCAAAGAGCCTTATGTTGGGATTGTCAAATTTGCAAATTTGAAGTGCCCATTTCAAAATTTTACCTTTGCACTTTCAGAAACACCCTTGAAGAATTTTCCTAAGTGACCTACTTTGGAGGGTCATAATTTGGTGCCAGTTGATTTTCAAGCCAAACCCACTCGTGAACCCATTCATGTGACATACGTGAATGTGAACGTAAATTTTCAGCTTCCCACGATAAGTTTTTTTAGGGTTTTGAAAAGCGAAGTTGGAGGGTTTTAACACTTTTATGCTATTTGCAAATTTTTAGTTTTGCAAAGTAGCCTCCTCTTTGGGCTTGTCTTTCTCAACTAGATGATCATCAAGAAAAAATGATTTTTTCTCTCCATTCTCCATACCTAAAAGTGATCCCATGTCAAGATTCAAAGCCTAAGGATCTGAATTACTATTTTTTCCAGGCCAAAAGCAAATGCAATTTATTCGGTTTTACATTTGTATTGCTGACATTGTTTCAAGGTGGTCAACTTTGAATTTCAATATATTTTGATGATTGATGATTGAAGAAAATTATTCTTGTACATGTACTCATTTTACCTAAATGCTCTACTGTGTCCAGTGGCAGCTCACCAGGAGTTGATTTTCTATTTTTGCGAAATGGCAATTGGGTGAGTTTTAATTGATTCTAAACAAGTGCAAGTGCAAAAAAAGTTCAACTGAGCAACTTTGACACTGAATAAATTTCACCTTGTGACTTTTTTTTCCAATTCATCTATTTTCACTCCATTCTTGGTTCAAATTTCTACATGTCTGCAAGTTTTTATGGCTCCATGTGGTCATTTGATTGATTTTCAGGAGTGATTCCAAAGCCCACTTGGCCAATTTTGACCACTGTGCAAGAGTGCCTGAAAATACCTCCTTTCCAAAGAAGGATTATCTAAGGAAGCACAGGCAGAAGTATCAATTAGGGATGCTAATTTCCTCATAGGGAATAGCTCTACAGGATATGCATTACAGTTACCTTATAATGATGCAAGGGAATTATAATATGATATTGAAAGAATAAAAGAAATACAATATTCAAAAGGGAAATGTTTATTCTACCTTATGCAAGCTACTTTGCTAGGGTTTCCTATTTGTGTGGAGACATATGGCACGGGCCTAGAATATTAGAAAATTACGCCTTGTTTTTTATTGGAGATGCATTTTAATAAATGAGAAAACATCAAATGCACAGAATAAGCTGCCAACATGAAATTTCAAGTGGAGTATTAGTTTGAAGCAAAATAAGGTAATTTCTTGGAAACTTTGTTGTGGTGTAGCGATAGTGGATTTTCTTTTGGTTGCACATAGGGCAAGCTTGGGGATGTACCTATTATGGATTCAAATGCACCAACAATATATGAAGGGCTCAAGTGAAGATTGATAGGGGAAATCACTCCGAAATTACAGGGTGTATGCAAACAAATCTATTGAAAAGGCCTCATAAATTCTTCAAGAAAATGAATAATGGTAGGCAATAACCACCGATGCTATGATTGTTGGTTATATACACAATGGGTTTGTTGTAAAGACTTTAGAAACTTCAACGAATGCGTTGGCCAAGGAAAGGTTATTGTAATAACATTTGAAAGCAAATCTTGAGACAGGCACAGGAAGGCAGCTTAAAGCGGTGGGTGTAGTTTGGAGCTGGGTGTGGACATCCATTAAAGCACAAAATTGGAACACCAATGTTTGGCATATGCATAAGATGGATGTGTTGAAAGGTTTTAAGAAATTGAAAAGTAAATGCAATTGGAAGTTTGGGCGCTATGAAAATGTGCATCTAATGAATAGAGGAAACCATGCTAGCTGCAACGGGAATGAACTAGTGTATTAAGGAAGGCATGTGGATTCCTTTGTGGAGTGAGTGTGAGGTGGCTATATGAATTTGCATTATTTTCAAGTTCTCATGAAAGGGATCCTTTGGCATTCTACAGATGGGTCCATTCGATGGCATGAAGAAGGCCAAGGCAAGCTGAGTATGAAGAAACATAGTAGAAAGATTAGGGTTTTTTCCCTCAATTCCCTTCGCCGGTCCTATCTTACATTTTCAACTTGAACCAATGATGCACGGGAGCTGAGCGATGGCTATCATCGCTTGTCATCGGTTGGTCTCCTCTTTTTTGCTTCAACAAGCGATGTGTGAGGGCTGGGCGATGTTGTTAATCACCCATCACGGTTCTGATCCCCTATTCTCCTAGGCAACACATTTTACACGGGACGTGAGCGATGGGTTGGAGGAAAAAGCAGTGGTGGGCCCTAAGACATTGAATGTTTTAATGTTTTAAATGTGGCTCAATGAATTAAATGGTGTGCATCAATTTTTTTTTTAAGGGGTAAAATATAAATGGTGGAAATATAATGGTGTGGGTAATATTTTACTTCGTGAATGAATTTCTCATGTCCTCGTTGTTTAAAAATATCCACCATTTAAAAGAAGATAGATGGTAAAACTTAGTAGCACTAGAAATATTTTATTTTACCTTATAGGTTAATGAAATATTCATTATGGAGGAAATTATAATATTTTGCTAAGTAGTGAATGTTTATGGTGCAACAAATAAAGGACTGTGTGAAATATTTTCATGAGAGAAAATTATTTTCATCTACAGGGGTGAAATACACAAGTGAAGGATTTTCACGAGGAGTATTTTTTGTTGCAAACAAGTGGGAGAAATTTTGGTGGGAAAATGGAGGTGCAAATATAACTGCCTGGTAAATTACAATGAAATTGAAATTTATTCTAAACTGAAGTGAAATGAGATGTAATTTGCAAATTTCTTGAAGCTTGTTTTTCTCCTTTAAAAAGTAATTCAGGGCTATTTTGTAAAAGTTCTTTGGTTGGAGTCTAGATCAAAATTATGCAAATTAAGAACACTGAGAATGCATGTACAATCCATATCTTAGAGTTTTGAGTAGAATGAATAAATTTGGTCAATTATCTAGTTTCTGAACACAACAAAACATAAATGTTAATCTCTCAAATATGTTGTCTCTCCATCTTGATATTTAGCATGAATTATTAATGGATTTGGATCAAACATATGTTCATTGATTATCATTTGTATTCCACTTTGATATATGATTTAATTGTTGCTCTCATCTAATGGATTGGGTTAAATGCTTTGGTTAATTCATAAATTCATGTTTGTATCATGTGGATTTGGTAAGTAGTTAGAGAAGGTTGGGTGTTAATCTGTCAATTGTAAGGAAATTGCAAAGGATTATGGATGTTTAGGATTAAATTTTCCTTGTAGTTCAATTTATTATGTTTTGACTCCTAACCCTTGGATATGGCACTACTCTTGACTATTGCATACACTTTTCTTCTAGTATTTCAATTTTGGAACAAATATCATAAATACACTTTTCAGTCTACCTACTGTTGTGGTATTTGGCACTCTCAGTTGTAGATGTTTAAATTCTCTCAAGGAAATGCGTGTTTCTTGAAGAATTTCATCTATTCAACAATAAATGAGAATATGTCTACTTAATATGTAATGCACATGAAGATTGTATAGAGGAATGATGTGAGTGCATTGTAGGATCACCCTCCTAGGTCTTGCAGAACCTGAAGTTTAGGAGGAAAGCTTAATTTATTTCTCTCATTCATTGGCCCAACATATTGTAGGTTGCTGACAATTGGAATTGGGAAATCCATAGTCTTCCCCGAATATCTGGTTGGTATTTAAAAGAGCCAACAAATTGGCGACTCTACTAGGGAGAATTCTGAATCTCCAGTTGCAGACGATTGTTTCATAGAGTCAACTTATTTTCTAATCTGAATTTGGTTCAAATTTGGAAGAATTTCAATCCTGGAGAAAGAAACTATTGCAGTGAACCTGAAAGTCTTACAATCTATGGTGCTTTGCTGGTGAAATGAACTCAGAGAGAAATTTACATGTGAAAGGGAGTCATACTACTTGAGGTTTAGTCCTCTACGAAGAGAGGTGGTAACTCTATCAAAATAACCTTTGAAGATTTGAAGAGAAGTTCCAAATGTACAATATTTCCAATCAGAAAGAATAGTTTGCAACATTTGCAACATTTCCAGGTATTCGTCACTTTTGGTTTTCAAGAAGTTTGTATGTGCAAACCATATTTGAAAATCTTGAAGCAAATTTTGTTCCGTATTGAGTGAAATAACACTAAGAAAGGGAAAGAATGGTAAAATTGAATTAGCATAATTTTGAGTTGTAATCTGTAGCTTATGCCTTATGTTGAAAGTATGCTTGTATTTTAAATATGCCCACTAAATAGATCTTAGGTTTAGATGCATTTGAATTATGCATTGTAATATTCTGAGATCATGATGAAAGTTAGAAATAGGGAAACGAATGATCAACTATAGAGTTGATATGTGAAATTTGAAAGAGGTATGTCAAAATTCCTCAATGTATGCATCATGGTATGGTTCCTAGTGCAACCTTTGTTTGTGATCAGTCCCAACAAGATTTTCAAAGAAATTTCAGCATTGAGAGGTACAGAGCCATCAATTTCAATGGTATTTTAGGTTACCCGAATGGAATTCTAGATAAAGTCAAAGATAAATTTCCAAGGTTCATTGGTGATAAGTCTAAATTAGAAAATAAAAACCTGCAAGAATTCAATAATGTGATGGATGACTATGAGATAGATCACAAAGATGTGATAATGAGGCTAATTTTTCAATCCTTAAGAGGGGATGAAAGAGATTGGTTCTCTTATTTACCAACATCCTCTATATATTTGCGGGAGGAGTTCAAAGTGGTGTTCATGGAGTAGTTTGGTGAAAGGATTGATCCAGCCTTGATGAGGAAAATGTTCATGAACATGGAGAAAAGAGGAGATGAGTTAGTTCCCTCTTTTAATCTCAGATTTTTAAAGATCATAAGAGATATCCCTACAAACATAAGACAAAATGATGTTGAATGTTTGGTTGTGTACTTATGGGAATTTAACAAAAATATGAATTATCTTTTAAGAGATAAAGAGCCTACAACCCTTCACCAAGCATATCAAATTTTTATGGACATTGAGAATAATTTGAGATATTCAATGATGAAAGGAAGGAAAGATTTCTAGTTGGCACATACAATAAGCTCAAGATGAGGAAGTTTGACCCTGTAAGATGTTGAAGAAATTTGATTCAGAAAATACATATGAAGTAGAGTTACCAAATGGCATGGGTATATCACCTATATTCAACATTGTAGATCTACATCAGTACCATGAAGTAGAAGTCAGAGAAGACAGTAAAGAAAAATTGGAGAAAAAGTTTCCTAAACAACAATAAGATGATATAGAAGAGATTTTGGATATCAGAGATGGGAGGAAAACATGTGGAAGACAGTACAAATAATATCTTGTGAAGTGGAAAGGCCGACCAGTGGAGGATTCTTCTTGGATTTCTCAGACTGAGGTAGGTCGTATTGGTTTTCCTTTGTACCAGCAAAGTGAGGGACTCAATTTTGAAATAATCCTGGATGTTTGATGTAGGAGCATCCTTGGTTCTTTGCAATCCTACATCAACCAAAAATATTTTCATTTCAGTTTTGTTCTTGTTCAGTTCAATTTGGCAGATTCAACATTTCATCATATTTGCTCACTGAACCCTGTGGAACTATATTTTCATCATGGAAATGTTTATTTTCCCTTATTCTAATATTTTAGAATGATTGGATCTTTTTCCAGTAGGTTATCACTTCCGGTTTAAGTGATAGTTTCTAGAACAGAGCACCAGAGCAATTTCGAGCCTAACGACTAGTTTTGTCTCTTGCAGATCCTTCCCGTAACTTGCGGATCCTTGTGGTGTGTTCTGAATTGTTCTGTGGAGTGTCCCTAACCTTAATTTTTGTCTACACTTCATCTTATGCACCTACAAAGGAGAAATTCAAATTTAAGGCTGACTTATTTCATGCACACATTACATTTCCTTCATCGGAGATTGTAATGATCTTTGGCTAACGTAGAGAATTTTAGATCTTCGGATATGATATAAATCATTGTAACAGATCATTAGGATAGGAAGGGGATGGATATTGGATTTGATATGTAACATTTCAGCTTGTGTTAAGGAACATATAGGAATACTATATTTCGAGCATGTTGTATCAAGCCTGTGAACCCAATATGTAAACTCGGATGTTGCCGGCTGATTGTAACTAAAATATATGGTAATATGAATGTTTGAATCTACATTTTCCTCCATATTCTATGTGGCTTCTATTGTGTAAATCTTGTTGTATGGTCCAAAATATTCTCTTTGAGGAACCTCCTACAATGATTGCACCACTTTGGTACAAAGGTCAACATACCTAATAGTTGAAAGTGCACATGAGGGTCTTTTTGCTAACCCTGTTAACCCTTAAAGTGATAACATTCAAAATGATTTAGACATCAAACATTTTTTGAAAAATCAATGTGAGAATTCTGACTCGGGATTACATGTTGAATTATCTGAATCTTTGCTTGAGACATTCCATATGAAATTGCATAGTTGTCAGAAGAATGAACCTGAGATAGAAATCACTGCTTGTGAATTGGGTGCTGACATTTTTGCTGAGTGCCATGATTTAAATGAATATGAAGGTACATTTAGTGTTGATAAGCCTAATTTTTAGAATCTTGAAAAACATGATAATGTGTTTGGGCTATGGTGCTTGGATGATGACAAGCTAATTTCTGATGCAACTCAGTTGGAGGAGATACAAAGGAATGAGCAATCTTTTCTCAACACATAAAAGGATTATATGTTGTTTTCTAGCTATGATATCTCCTTTGAGCATGATCATTATGAAGGGGTTGGTGGATGTGATAAGACCATGTTTTCATGTGATCTTGACCCTTGTCCTCAAATCTTTCCACTTGATACAAAATAATACAATGGAGAAATGGACAGTGATGTGGCTTATATGATTTGGTTGCCGCTTGATGACAAAGCTAAAAAGGGAATAAGTTTTCACTTGCACAAAAGTAGCCTAATAATGTTTTTTGCAAATGTGCAGTCACTCATGTTGTTATGGTATGATAGAGGCAAGAATGAGTTGAAAGAGATGAGTTCCTTTATTAGATTGGTGTTTGAAGAAGGTAAATATTGACTCACCCTTTTTCATTTGGTGGCCTGGGGTGATCAAACGAGGACGAAAAAGAAGAATGAACAAAGGATCAGTTTGAGAGCATTTGACGGACTCAACATTTGGTCTACTCACCAGAGATATGGAATCTTGCTATGCCCGTAGGGGGAATACATCCCCAGTTGGAGCCACTATTAGGACTGTCAAATTTTGCAAATTTGAAGTGCCCATTGCAAAAAATTTCCTCTACACTTTCAGAAACACCCTTGAAGAATTTTCCTAAGTGACCTACTTTGGAGGGTCATAATTTGGTGCCAAATTGTTTTAAAGCCGAACCCACTTGTGAACACATTCATTTGAAATATGTGAATGTGCATGTCAATTTTCAGCTTCCCACGATAAGTTTTGTCAGGGTTTTGAAAAGTGAAGCTGGAGGGTTTTAGCACTTTTCTATTGTTTGCAAACTTTCAGTTTTGCAAAGTAGCCTCCTATTTGGGATTTCATTTCTCAACTGCATGATCATCAAGAAAAAAATATTTTTTCTCTCCATTATCCATACCTAAAAGTGATCCTATGTTAGGATTTAAATCTTAAAGATTTGATTTGCTATTTTTTCCCTGCCAAAAGCAAATGCAATTTATTCAGTTTTACATCTGCATTGTTGACACTGTTTCAAGGTGGTCAAATTTAACCTTTAGTATCTTTTGATGATTGATGATTGAAGAAAATTCCTCTTGCACACGTACTCAGTGTACCTAGCACACGTACTCAGTGTACCTAAATTCTCTATTGTGTCTAGTGGAAGCTCACTAAGAGTTGATTTGCTATTTTTGTGAAATGGCAATTGGGTGAGTTTTAATTGATTCTGAACAAGTGCAAGTGAAGATATGTTCAACTAAGCAAATTTGACATTGAATAAATTTCACCTCATGACTTGTTTTGTTGAGTCATATATTGTATTCCATTCTCAATTCAAATTTCTACATGCTTGTAAGTTTTTATGGCTCCACATGGTCGTTTGATTGATTTTCAAGAGCGATTCGAAAGCCCACTTGGCTAGTTTTGACCACTGTGCAAGAGTGCTTGAAAATACCTCCTTTCCAAAGATGAATTTTCTAAGGAAGCACAAGAAAAAGTATCAATTGGGTATGGTAATTTCCTCATAGGGTATAGCTCTACAAGATATGAATTACAATTACGTACTAATATTTGAAAGTCATGGAGATGCAAGGGAATTATAATATGTTATTGAAAGATTAAAAGAAATACAATCTTCAAAAGGGAAAATTTTATTCTACCTTATGTAGGCTACTTTGCTAGGGTTTCCTATTTGTGTGGAGAGATATGGCGCAGGCCTAGATTAACAAAAAATTACACCTTATTTTTTATTGGAGATGCATTTTAATAAATGAGAAAACATCAAATGCACGAAATAAGATGCCAACATGAAATTTAAAGTGGAGTATTAGTTTGCAGCAAAACAAGGTAATTTCTTGGAAACTCTGTTGTGGTGCAGCGACTATGGATGTTCTTTTGGTTGCACACAGGGAAAGCTTGGTGATGTAACTAGTATGGATTCAAATGCACCAACAATATATGAAGGGCTTGAATGAAGATTGATAGGGGAAATGCCCCCCAAATTGCAAGGCGTATGCAAACAAATCTGTTGAAAAGGCCTCAAAAATTCTTCAGGAAAATGAATAATGGCAAGCAATAAGAACCAATGCTATGATTGTTGGTTATATACATAATGGGTTTGTTGAAAAGACTTTAGAAACTTCAATGAATGCGCTGGCTAGGGAAAGGTTATTGTAATAACATTTGAAAGAAAATCTTGAGATAGGAACAAGAAGGCAGCTTAAAGCAATGAGCGCAATTTGGAGCTGGGTGTGGACATCCATTAAAGCACAAAATTGGAACACCAATGTTTGGCATTCACATAAGATAGCTATGTTGAAAGGTTTTTAGAAACAGAAAAGCAAATGCAATTGGCAGTTGGGGCTCTATGAAAATGTGCATCTAATGAATAGAGGCGCCCATGCTAGCTGCAACGGGTATGAACCATTGTATTAAGGAAGGCCCGTGGATGCCTTTTTGGAGTGAGTGTGAGGTGGCTACATGAATCTGTATTTTTTTCAAGTTCTCATGGAAGGGATCCTTTGGAATTTTGCAGATGGGTCCATTTGATGGCATGAAGAAGGCCAAGGCAAGCTGAGTATGAAGAAACTAAGCATAAATTTTAGAGTTTTTTCCCTCAGTGCCCTTCGCCGATCCTGTCTTCTATTTTCAATTTGAACTAGCGATGCATGAGAGATGAGCGATGGCTGTCATCCCTTGTCATCGGTTGGTATCCTCTTTTTCCCTTCAACAAGTGATGTGTGAGGGCTAGGTGATGATGTTCATAGCCCATCATGGGTTTGATCCTATATTCTCCCAAGCAACACACAATACACAGGAGGTGAGCAATGGGCTAGAGGCAAAAGTGGTGGTGGGCCCTAAGACATTGAATGTTTTAATTTTTTTAATGTGGCTTGATGAATTAAATGGTGTGCATCAGGAATTTTTTTAAGGGGTAAAATATAAATGGTGTAAATATAATGGTGTGGGTAATATTTTACCCTGTGAATGAATTTCTCATGTCCTTATTATTTAAAAATCCCCACCATTTAAAAGAAGATAAATGGTAAAACTTAGTAGCACGGGCAATATTTTATTTTACCTTATAGGTTAATGAAATATTCATTATGGAGGGAATTATAGTATTTTTATTGGAAGTGAATGTTTACTGTGCAGCAAATAAAGGATTGTGTGAAATATTTTCATGAGAGCAAATTATTTTCATCTACAGGGGTGAAATACACAGGTGAAGGCTCTTCATGAGGAGTATTTTCTATTGCAAACAAGAGGCAGAACTTTTAGTGGGAAAATGGAGGTGCAAATATAATCCCCTGGTGAATTACAATGAAATTGAAATTTATTCTAAATTGAAGTGAAATGAGATGAAATTTGCAAATTTCTTGAAGCTTATTTTGCTCCTTTAAAAAGGAATTCAGGGCTGTTTTGTAAAAGGTCTTTGGTTGGAGTCTAGATTAGAATTATGCAAATTAAGAACACTGAGAATGCATGTACAATACATATCTTAGAGTTTTGAGTAGAATGAATAAATTTGGTCAATTATCTAGTTTTTGAACACACTAGAACAAAAATGTTAATCTCTCAAATCACTTGTCTCTCCATCTTGATATTTAGCATGAATTATTAATGGATTTGGATCAAGCAATTGTTCATTGATTATCATTTGTATTCCACTTTGATATATGATTTAATTGTTGCTCTCATCTAATGGATTGCATTAAATGCTTTGGTTAAGTCATAAATTCATTTGTTGTATCATGTGGATTTGGTAAGCAATCAAAGAAGGTTGGGTGTTAATCTATCAATTGTAAGGAAATTACAAAGGATTATGGATGTTTAGGACTAAATTTTCCTTGTAGTTCAATTTATTATGTTTTCACTTCTGAACCTTGAATATGGCACTACTCTTGATTGTTGCATACACTTTTCTTGTAGTATTTTAATTTTGGAACAAATTTCATAAATACACTTTTCAATCTACCTACTCTTGTGGTATTTGGTATTCTCGGTTGTAGATGTTTAAATTCTCTCAAGGAAATGCTAGTTTCTTGAAGAATTTCATCTATTCAGCAATAAATGAGAATATGTCTGCTTAATATGCAATGTACATGAATGTTGTATAGAGGAATTATGTGAGTGCATTGTAGGATCACCCTCCCGGGTCTTGTAGATCTTGAAGTGTAGGAGAAAAGATTAATTTATTTCTCTCATTCATTGGTCCACCATATTTGAGGTTGTTGACTATTAGAATTGGAAAATCCATAGGCTTTCCTGAAGATCTGGTTGGTATTTAAAAGAGCCAACACCTTACAACACACAAACCTACAACACTCCTAGAACACAAGGAAAGGGTCTTTCAGTATCACACAATAGAATCAAAATGGTTCACATTAGGTTCACCAAAAAAGTAAGAGTGGGGGACCAACCACGTTCAAGGCCTAGGTCATGAGAGGCCAAGAGCAGAGGGCTGCCCAAACTTACCTCAATGAATTTGGGTTTTGGGAAGTAAGGAATGAGAATGATGAGGACGATAGGGCACTTCAATCACTTTGAAAATCTAAAATGAAGAAGGAGGTCAAGCAAGTCGACTTTCAAATTCAACTATGTGGCTCAGAGAGCTTTCTGTTAGAGGATGAAATTGCGGAACTGGGATGATAGTGCAACACTTTGGCATCTCACAGGGGTGATGGCGTCCGTACAACCAAAAAATATGAAAGAAAAGAGAAAAACACTAAAAGCAAACCGACAGCTTGATAGGTAATTCGAAGGAGGTTGAAATGAAACTATGAAATGGAAAAGTATTGCACAAATCAGATAAGAAGATTATACCAATGAGGTTCCTACAAATGAAATCTTCTTTCCAGCAAACTTCAAGAGCACAAAAACCTGCACATAGAAAATAGAGAAAAATGTTGGGGAAGGGTTGTATAGGGGCCTGCCTCAGTCAAACCCCGTTTTGGTGTTTCCACCTCCACGTACAACCAAGATAAAGATGATAGATAAATATGAGAAAGAAAGATAACAAAAACACTACGAAGTAGTAAAAGTGCTACTCAACCAACGTAATAGAGGAAAGGAATGGGAAGCTTACCATCTCCGCCAAATGAACTCAAGAAAAATGGGGAGAAGATGAGAGTAATTGAGCCTCTGATACAATGGTGTGGTCCCAAAATTTCTCTACTGAAGTGATTGAAAGATGTTGCTACTGCAATGTTGGATGGAGTGATCAAATGGTGTATGGAAAATAGATTGAATGCTTGAAGATTGCCTAGAAAGATTGCTAAAAGATCAAATTGCATTCCAGGATTGAAAATCCTCAAGGAATGGTGAATTTTTAGAGGAAATAGGCATTTTCGGGTAGGTGAGGTTGAAGTGGAGGCATTACAACTTGTTCAAAATAGAAAGTTTAATGCCTTTGCATGCTTTAGATGTGTGAATCTGTTATGGACGTTAGCACGCTGTGTAGGCGTCTGCGTGCTGCTCGGGCGTCCACGACAGTTTCACTTCTACCAACAGGAAAAACAAGCACCAAGTGGAACCGAGGCAGTGGGCTTATGTGGATTTTTGCCTCTAAAATTGGTTTACTAAAGTGGAGAAATGCAAAAGGGGAATTTGCACATGGGGTGCAAATTTACTCTGTTGCATGCCTGCTAATAGCATTTGCTTGAAATTTTACGCAACAGGTCCTTTTTTTGGATAGGTCATGCAATCATTCCATGCTAGAAAAGGTTGAGAATTTAGTTTTACACCTGCTAATTACATTAGCTTGAAAGCTTTTAAAGAAGCCTTTATTCGTTGGTCCTTCTTTCCATGCTTATTTTCTTTTGGACTTCAAAAATTTAAAGTGATAAGGTTTCATATCCCTTGGCTCAATTTCTATTATTCAAAAGAAAATTTTGAAAACCATCTTGTGTGTTTAAAATTTTTGATTGGTTAACAAACCAAATAGATAATCAGTAAATTTTTAACTTTCATTTAGTCATATCTTTTCATCGGATCATACATTTTGATCAAAATGTAAACCTTTTAATATTGGTCATCAATTATGTCATGGATTGAAAATGGGTGCATGAAGTTTTGAAATCAATTGTCCTTTTATGAAAGTGGGTGCAAATTGAAAATTTACTATTGAGTTAATTTCATCACAAAGAACTCATGTGCCTTGTCAATTTTTTTTAAATTTTTTTTTTTCCTTTCTTTAAAAGGTTTTTTTGATGCCAAAAATTAGCAAGGTAACAACCTCTTAAGGGAAACTCAGTTTATGTGGGACCTATTGTGCTAAACTGAGTGACCTCCGGGTTCTTAAAGAAGTCAACTTCTTCTGTAATTGGGGTTTGGAAAGGGAAAAGGAAGCATATATAAAATAAAATATCTAGCTACGATGATATGCCAAGATTTAGATAAAAGGCATGATAAACCTATCTTTTGGATTCGGTCTGAGGGCCCGTTCAACAATTTGCTATGTCCCAGAATAACAAAATTTAAAGAATTTATGCATGAGCAGTGCATTCAATGACATAAAATAATATTTCACACACATTTACTAAAAGGAAGAGTCAAAAGACATGGTCTAGATCAGCAAACTTGCATTTAAATTATAGAATTTTTGCAAATGAACTATTCAAAGACAATACTGGCACAATGTAGAGTTTATAAAAATAACATGAGAAAATAGAGAGGCTAAACAATTGGCACAATTTGTGAGTCTTTTTGCAATAATTTAAAACAACAAAAGGCCTAGTGTCTTCCTAAAATCTATATCTCCTATGATTATATAACTTGTAAACTAGTGGAACTAGAAAATAAAAATCTTAAAAACTATGGAAATCTAAAACCTCGAACTGAAACAAAGAGCAGCATATATATCGAGCACTCCCACTGCCTAGAAAACCATAACAAAAAAGATTTGAGAATCGTAGAAATGATGCAACGGCCATGATTTTCCCAGTCATTGCAACAAAACCCTGTTCAAAAAAGTGTTGTCACCTAGTAAGGCAGTTAGAACACATGGCAGTAAATCACAGTCAACAATTGCTCCATCCATTGCTTCGAAGAAGTACCAACTGAAAAGACAAGTGGCTACATTTCGCAGCCCTTGGTTCAATTCTCCTCCTTTCCAATGAATGCTTGTGCTAGGAAGACACGTGGAAGTGTCTTTCCACTAGCACCAACTGTGGGGTCCACCAAAGAATAGGCTGATGGAAGCTACGTGGCGTGTAGGCGGGGTGTATCTCAAAATTGAAATGAAGCAGCTTTTCGATGTGTGTGACGATGACATGTGGAAGCGTGGTGAGGCCGTTTGAAAGGTGAAGGGGAGAATCCCTTCATAGAACGCTGAGAAGACACATTGCAGAGTTTAAAAAATGTCGATGATATTCATTTAGGCATGAGCTGACACTTAGCAAAAAACAAACAAGACCCAAAGGGAGCTAGACACAAATTTTGGCGACTACTAGGGGCATTTCGATTAAGGAACGATGAACCCAAAATTTTCTTTAGCTTGAAGACCAGAGCCTTACCTCCATTGGGTCATGAATTCAAAGTTCAAAAAGGGCAGCTTGTAGAGGTAGCTAGTCGGCCTCAGACAGTCTTGATATTTCGTGTAGATTATGTTGTGATCCACCTAGATCGAGCATCTCTTTGTAGGGAGGCATCGCAGGTAAGCTGAACCTTGATTTGCAAGTGAATAGAAGTTGTGCAATTGGATGAACTATACCCTCAATATCTCCCATGGTGGGAGGTTGGCTGAAACTCTAGAAGATGTCTGAGTCTTGCTTATTCTCTTCAATCATTGCCGCTACTTATTCTACCGAGGCTATCGATCCATATTTGAGGAAAGGAGAAGGCAGTCCCATCTTAGTTAACTAGGAGATACTTTCCCGCATGTTATCCATAGTGTGGCCCAAGGTAGTTGCACATGTATTGGCCCTAAGGATGGCAAAGTAGCAGTAGATGAATTTGTTTGCTATTATAGTAGTAGCCTTTTGATCCTCAATCCCTGCAATTGCTAATTATTCATCTAAGATCATGTACAATATATTCAACAACCTTTTTGCATCCAGAACCCTCTATATGATGAATTGTGGAAATTGCTCAATGGTTCCATGAACCTCCCAACTCAAGTTTGTTTCCTACAACTTGAATTGGAGTATTGGTTGTAGCCCCAGGTAGAAAGCCTTGACCTTTTCCCAGTATGAGACATACAACTATTGGGCTATTGGGATGAGGTCCGGTTGGGTAGTAGGGACTTGGGGAGCACTCTTTAGAAGGGCGATTTCTACATCCTTGGAGCTAATATCTTGTGTTAGTTGGACAATTCTCTTGTTTTCGAACGTAAGCTACTCTTGTGTTTGACCCGATTCCTTAGACCAGTTCTTCTCGACCTGGCTATGGTTTGTCAACTCTATTTCAAGAGATGACTTCGTCTCTTGAAGCTCTTTTTCTAATTGAGCCCTTTGAGCCTCAAAGTTTGCATATTTTTCTTGTAATTTCTTCTCAAATTGAGCTTGTTGATGCTCAAGCTCTTCATTTTTTAGCCTTATCTACTACTCATGCTGGATATGCAAGTTTTCAAATTCATGCCTCCTTTGTTGAAGATTCTACTCTACTAGGCTAATCGACCCTGATAACCTTGGTTTATTTTCTGTAGCTCATTGATTAGGGTGGGATCCATAGCTTGAGACTTTGGTAGCTCCTCTTAGAGTCTATTCTGCTCATGCTCTACTGCCTACACCTTCTCTAACAAGTGATTGACATCTACCTCCAGTTACCTTTCCCTGTTCTCTAGGAAACTAGCCCTTCCTTTCAATTCCTTCAATTGTTCTTCCCTTTTCCTTAGCCGAGAATTGGCTAGAATGAAGTCAATTGTCACAACCCATTGTATTTCCTCCATGAGATCAACTTTGTCCTATGGCTCGACCGCATTAATGTCAAGTGTTATGGAATACATGTTATAATCTTCCTATTGCATCTCACATTGTGGTTTGACCATGTTTGGATACATGGTTGTAAAATTTAGCATACCCTAAGCTTCATTGTAAATAGTATAGACTCTTAACATTGTTGGCTTCTTGTCATCTTTAGCTTTCATTTTTTGTATTAGAGAATTCAGGCTTTCTTGATATTTTCACCCTACACTAAGAACTGGCTCAATGATTGAACTAACTTTCCTGCAAATGGTGCATCAGGAGGTAGGGTAAATGGGAACATGAGTGTATCAGGCCTGGGTGTCTTCTTCTTTCAGAGATTGACAGCCTGCGAGGAGAAATGATGAATTTTCCATAACTCAGTCTATGCACTAGTGGAAGAACTCATTAGTTGTAGTGGTGATGGGGTGGTCATTACAAAGTCTATTTTCTAGGCAAAATGGATTGGACTTGAAGTAGTAGTAGCAATTGTAGAAGTTGAGAAATCCAAATTCACAGTTCCCAAGAATCACCTACATGCAATCACCTATCACATGCACAAGATATTCAGAACCAAAGAAGATGTTATGTAAAGCCTCAAGCAAGAATGTGCATTCATGGGAAAAAATAGAAAATGATATTAGATAATTGATAATTACAAAGAGATCAATCGTTATAAATGGAGATCAAGAAACCCTAAAGGGAAACCCTAGTGTGCACACTTAATAATTAATAAATAATTAATTATTAATGTGCCTAAGTTTAGCTTAAGTAACTAAAGTGATAAGTGACTTAATTAATTAACCAATATGATTAAATTAATTAAGTGAAATAACTTATTACTCTAATACCCCCCCTTAAGATGAACTTAGGAAGTAGCTAAAACACTAAGTAAAAGATACATGAAAGCAAAGATGGGTCTTGGAAACAAGGCCTGATTAGGTACCCATGTAAAAATGCAATGAAAACTAAACCAAACAAGGAAAAAGAGAAAACCACGTGGGAACAAAAATCATCCCCAAAATAGAATACAAAAAACAACTAAGTGATGAAATATGGAGGACTCCATAAGACCCCCCAAGTACACCATCCATCATGAAGATACATAAATGAACCCCCCCAAAAGAGAGGAATAAAGAGACCAAATAGCCCCCCTAGAATGAAGTAGCTCCAATAAAATTAAAGAAATCGCATCTCTTGAAAGAAGTGAGAGGGAAGAGGCTGCATGAATGAAATATCTAAAGGTGAATTAGGTGCATCCCATGATGTCTCCACAGAAGTAGGTGTGACCTGAACAAATGAAGAAGTCAGAGAAGGTGAAGACTCAAGAGTAGCCTCTAGAGATGGATGATCAACAAGATCCTATTGTACTGAAACAAAAGGAGCCACATTGATAGCCATAGAAGTATCAAAAACATCAATAGGAGGTGGAGGAGATGAAATAGAAGGCTCGATAACAAGATCCAAAGAAAAAACACTAATGTTCAAGAAGCCAAATGTCTCCTCTGAATGATGATTCACACTAGAAGTGTGAGGAACAGTTGTGGGAACATAAGCACCATTAGTAGAAAAATATGCAAAGGAATACAACTGAGATGAGCGATCCACCACCCCAGTAGCAATGGCCACTCTACTCTCCAAGTCTCTGATGATAATTGAATCAAGGGTAAACTCCATAGATCTCCCATTGCCTCCATGTGTGATCTAATAAAAGTAAAGAAGGTTGTTCATCAAATGAAGAACACACAACACATCCTGAAAAGTGTTGTCCCTGAAACTAATAGACCCCTTCCCTATGACACTCATGTAAGTATTATTTCCCATCAAAATAGGAGACATAGAACAAGGCTCAAAGGAAGTGAAAACATCCTATGAAGCTTCCATATGATGAGAAGCTCCTGAATCTAGAAGCCATCTCCTTTATCCATGACCTAATAAAGTACAAAGAGCATGTCCCTTCATGTCTAATGAGGTACACAAACCAACTATGCCTATGTTAAGCTACTTAGAAGAAGAAGAATGAGAGGAAGAAGATGGTGCAAACATCCAAGAAGACAAATCAATTTGATTTTTATGAAGAAAATGCTTCAGCTCATCAATGTCCTTCTTCTAGCAACTATGTTCTACATGTCATTCTCTCTTGCAATATGCACATGTAGACTTCTCCTTCTTAGATGATTTCACCTTAGAAGAGGAAGATGAATATGAGGACTCCTTTCACTGCTCATGAGTTTTGGAATCCTTTTGTTTCTGTCTCTTTCCTTTTCCTGTAGATACCTTCTGATCTTTGGGCTCTTGTGATACAATAAGTTCCTATGATGAAGAGGGATTCAAATTTCCCATGCTAGCCAACTTGGCCTTCTCTCAAGTGAGAGAAGATGCAAAATCATCAAAAGAAGGCATGATAAATCTAGTACCAAGTGCATCTCTAGTGGCATAAAAGGTAGATACAAAAATTGAATAATTTGGTCCAAGCTTAGAAAGAATGGACAATATCAAATAAGAGTCTTCCTTCTGAACACCACACTGTGAAAGATATAATTTGAGAGACTTAAGCTTTGTGAAGAACTCCTGGGTGGTGTCAAAATCCCTAGGATTCAAGTCAATAAACTCATTCTCCAATTGGAATCCTCTCATAGTATCCTGCTTCCCAAACAAAGACTCCAAAGTAGTCTAGATCTGATTGGGTGTAGTACAAGACTCAATATGAAAAAGAAGATCAGGAGAAATAGACAGACATAAAGTACCAAAAGCTTCATCAAACCTGTTAAACCATTTTCTCTTTTCAGCATCACCTACAGGTTCAACCTCTGTACCCATGGTCACCCTATACAACCCTTTGTGTTTCAAATGAATCTCCATTTGTTTTTTCCAACCAAAGTAGTTGAATGAAGTGAGGGGTGATATATTAAGTGAATCCATGACAAAAATAAAAGTATATAGTCTCAAAGTAAAAAAATTCCCCTTTGATCTAAAAAAAACTCCTAATTGCACATTTCCCAAGAAAATAACTCATAAAGTAAACACTAAGTTCTGACAAAAAAAAGATACCTAGTGAAAAATATGGAAAAACCAGGTCTGAGATCTAAGAAGAGGATGGAACTAGCATTTTTATGCTTCTTGAATCACAAAAAATGGATAAGCAAGTCAAAAGTTATGCCCTCCAAAGTGAAAACAATAAATTTTGACTTGAGAGGCCGAAAAAAGCATCAAAATACCAAAATCAAAAAATTAAACCTCCACCACTAGAAAGTGCTCTGATACCATGTAGAAGTTGATAAATCCAACTTCACAGTCCCCAAGAATCACCTACATTCAATCACCTATCACATGCACAAGATATTCAAAACCAAAGAATATTTTCTGTAAAGCCTCAAGCAAGAATGTGCATTCATGGGAAAAACTAAAAAATGATATTAGATAATTAATAATTATAAAGAGATCAATCCTTATAAAAGGAGATCAAGAAACCCTAAAGGGAAACCCTAGTGTGCACACTTAATACTTAATAAATAATTAATTATTAATGTGCCTAAGTTTAGCTTAAGTAACTAAAGTGATAAGTAACTTAATTAATTAACCAATATAATTAAATTAATAAAGTGAAATAACTTATTACTCAAATAGAAATGGGGGTGCCAATGGCGGTTGATCTTTTAGAAAGAGAGGCAATAAGGGACTAGGCAGCGGTGATTGGTGTAAGGGTTCATGGGGGTATTATGATAAATGGGCCTATTTGGGTGAATTGGGAAAAACCTTCCACTGCCATTGAGGCGGAGGTGGGAAAGGTAGGGTTGATAGTTGCAATGAGGGGCATTGTAGAGACAACAAAGGACAAAAAAGACTGAGAAGCAAGAAAAGAAGGAGAAAATGTTACATGTTGACTGGATGTCAGCGACTCTTGGCTGGTGGCTGGCTCCTTTCTTACTTTGGGCTCTTGGCTAGCAGTGAGCACTTGGCTTGCCTCTTTGACGAGATCCTCCATGTGTTGTCATTTAGTAGGTGGGGGTCCCTCTAGTCTTGTGAATTTTGAGTCCCAAGTGAGTGTTTTTGATGCCCTTGACAAGTTTAATCACACATTTGAAGTGATATGGGCAAGCTTTTTCTTTTGCTTAGCGAAGGACGTTGATGTGTCAGTTTCCTCCTCTACTTGTTCTTTGAACTCTTCTTTAGGGTTATTTCCTTCGCCTCCACTCTGGTCAGACTCTAGATCTTTCTCATCATATAGCATCTCAAACTCTTGATCATTCTTCATGCTCTCATAAGGGGCGTTAGGCTGCTTTATCTTTTGGCGATATTGCCAGAAGGCTCTCATTTTTTCTATCGTCCATTCCTCCTCATCCCTTAAATTTTTTGTACAGGGTGGATCCATTTTGTAATTCTCATCATAATCTGCCACAATGAAGTATAACCTATGCAATGGTGGTCTATTGTCCTCTGTGGGAATATGAAATAAGTTAACCAGTAACTCATCATCATCCACCAATGGGTTGCGCCTCTTCTCCCAGTAAGGTAGAGAACTGTGCACTACTTTGATATGATCATACGACAAATAATTGAAAGGGTTATAAAACTAGCTGTCAAAAATCATCACTAGCCTTAAATGAGCCAACTTATTCTGCAACAATGGGTGAGATTGCTTTTTGTTTAAGACCATTGTCTTGAAGGTTATTGGGTAGATGAAAAATCCTTTCATGTGTGCTTTTCCTCCATAGAAAGTAACATCAATGATACATGCCTGTCGGTACATTTCGAGGGCTAGCACTTGATTTGTAACACATCTTGGAAGCTACAATGTTTCTTCGGTTAAGCCCTACATTTAGATGAAGGTGAAATCTGCTTCGAAGAACCAATCACATTTGGGAGTGAAATTTTGCATTTATGACATTTTCTCCTTAGTAAGACAGTTGATACCATATTCCCCTTACAAATCTTGCAAAATGAGAGCTAAGAAATAGTTGAAAAATGCATAATAATTGAGAGTGGAGGAGAGGAGAGGGGTCCATACAAAAATTGGAATTCTTCTTCCCTTTCCATCAAAAATAGCCAATGACACATGCTTGACAAAGAAATCAAGATTCTAATGTAAGAACATATGAGCAAGATAGGAAAGAAACCTGAATTTCTTTGTGGTTGAGTACTCCTTAATTTTCTCTAACATCTTCTCGATGAGGTAGTTAGCAAAATCATACCAGAATAGACTGTGTTGTCTGTGAAATTGGAAAGTTGGGACCAATTGAAAAGAGTGCACATCCTTGTCAAATCTTAGACCACAGACAAATTCCAACATTGAAAATGCCTCTTGCAAGCCTGGTTCAAAATCATCATACTGCACCACGATCTTTATCAACTTATTATGGTCTTCTTCTGGCCTCTAGGTTTCTTTATTAAAGAAGTCCCGAGCCTTATCCATCCCTCTCCATGTCTTCACCCCATTTTTTGGAGCAAATTTCTTGCATTCCTCTAGTATGCTCTTAGGCTTAGGAATATATAACATATTCCAAATATCTATTGGGTTGATGTTTACCTTCAATGTTCATCCTTCAGTTGTGTTGGTGCTAGGGTCGAAATGTGCAATGGCCGCATCAACCAATTTTGGGAAATAATGCACAAATGAGACCATATATTGTGGAAGCCCACTAACCCATATCTTTCGTGCCGTTGACATCATATTTCTTGAGACCTTCATTCTCTTGCGAGCAACTTCTCTCAAAGACTTGGGGTTTTTAGCAAGGTCAGGATCTTGAACATTATCCTAGCTCTCTTGGACCAAGGCCTGGTCTTTGTGATCTTTGAAATTTTCTGGCTCTTTCATATTCGGCCACTTCAACTTTTCTAGTATACTAGGTGTAGCGTAAGAGATGGTGTCAAAGACGCTAACAGCTGGTATGTCTCTCATTGATTTGAACAAACTTTGGGCTACCTCCCCTCATGTTTATAAACCATCTGCCATTTTTCTGGTGTTGGAAACCTTTTGCTTTGCTTGAATTCTCTACAAATGTTGCTTTGGGTCTGATTATGCTCTACAAATTTTCTTGGTCTAGGTAGCACTTTGAAAAATAAACCTTTAAGTGCTCAAATAATTTGCATGCAATACTTAGCTAATTTTTTCAAGGTGGTAGATGAAGGTTTTCTTTTTGCATTTAATTTGGCATGTACCGCCAACCTGTTAGCTTGTGCAAAATGAATTACTTGCCACTTTGAAATGACAAGAATTCATAATTACTATTGGCAACCGTGTTGTACAATGTGATTTTCTTGGAACTTGGACCGACAATTTGCTAACATCTCAATCTTTCATATGCGTTGGTAATTAATATCCCCAAAGGAATGATTAAGCTAGAGATGCAATCAACACTTGAATATATATGAGTTCGACCTTGGAATTTGCAAAGCACCTAGAGAATGACACCTCAATATCTGGTTGTGCATAGCACTGCTGGTTACTGCCACTGGCTTAGGCTAATTAATTAGCCTTCATTAGTTTTACACACAACAACCATACTTTAGCAGACACAACTGGGTGGAAAATTTGAGCAAGCACTGGCACAACTTTCAAGTTGGTACTTGATTAGCTTCTTGTTTATGGTAAGAAAACTACCATGCATTTCCTTTCTTTTTCTATAAATAGACGCTTAAGGAAATAGCAAAATCACACTAAGCATTTGAGCATAAATTAGGAGCAGGCAATTGGTTTAGCATTTCAACATTGGCAGTCTGCGAAGAATTTCTATAAGCTAGACGTAGGCATTTTGCAAAAACAGTCTTAGGATAGTTACAGTGTGTCTGACAACATGAATACCCCGATTAGGCTAGTTTCCCACAAATCTGAGACAACCTTTTTGGGAGAGATTTTGATTAGACATCTAAAAAAGATGGTGAAGAATAAAAATGCGCTGGACATTATAGCCATAAAATGGGTGCTGAGGGGATTGTATTGATTATGAGGACAAATATTGAGTTAACACTGACGTGTGCTCACTTTTTTTTCCTCCATTCTTGACATTGACATACCCAAGCTGTTGATTCTTCGTTTGGTGAAAGAAATTTTCCCAAAGAAGTACTTGAATGGCCTCAGCGAGGTGGTGTCCAATGCCACATTTGGTTTAGGTATCCTATCCACAAGTGACCTCCGAAGGTTCATTGAAGAGGATGCAGTTGTACCATGGCTACCATTTCTGAGTTGTTTTCACCTCTAGTCACAGAATGAGCACTGCTTAAGGGTTGATCGTGCCTGTCATTTTCTTTTTCACCTCTACAATGTGGTGTCATTCTTCTACATCGATTGGTATACAGACTTCAGAAACCTGGTGTTCCTTCCATTACTTGTCGTTGTTCCTACTAATGATGTTGTTTCTATCATTCCTATTGTTGAAGATATTGTAGATGATGTTGTTGATGCATTTGTTGCTTCTTCCCATGCTATTGACTGAAAACCTCCTTGCTTTTCCATTTTTTGTTTTAAAACCCCCAACCATTAGCTCATGTTTGTATATATGCCTGTAAAGGCTCTTTTGTAGAATATATATAGAAAAGAAGCTGAAAACAAATACATATTTAGAAGCATGGCCCTCGAGTCGTTTTGATAATGTAAATATTACAACATATATAATGAAATATAGCTTTAATATAAACAATTTGTTTCATGCTTCTAGATTCTGTTGTGTGGGTTATTCCTTCCTTCTAGCATATATATGGTTTTAGTTTAATTTTTTATGTGGGTGTTTGGCTTCCTTATGTTCTTCAAGCTGTGAATTTATTTTCTCATCTTGCAATATTGGGTCAGTCATTCCACTTTTTGAACCATAGAATTAAAATGAAAAGATCAGCCAACAAATGAAAAGGAAAGAAAAATAAAAAATGCTATACATATATTTACATTGGTAGGTTGAGCAACTTAAATAATTTGAGGTGAATTTTGTTGACCGAAATTCCCAATACCTGTTGCTCCATATCTTCTAATTCAAATGCATTATGCTCTTTGCATTGAATTATTTTTAATGGGCCTTCCCATAGGCTATCAAATTTCCCATGCTGACCTAGCTTTGTGGCTCTTTCATTAAACTTTAGCACTAAGTCTCCGCACTTTATGTTAGGGTTAGAGATGGCAGATATCTAACAATTATATGCAGATTTAAATAATAAACAGAGAAACTAAAACATACACAGAATAAATCATAACACATAGAATTTAACGTGGTTCACCCAATCTGGGCTACATCCACCAAACCGCAGCCATCCAATACTTTTATTATCCAGTGCAAAACCTATTACAATCTTGCGAATAATCGCGTTTTTCCTCATACTGTAACCCCCATCCCAACCCCTTTTAACAAGCTTTTAGAAGTTTTCTTTCTTTGGGATTTTCCTTTTTGACGTGGCGAAAAATGGCAAAATTATGGGGAAGCCTGCCCCCGCCTTTACCCCCCTTCAAACCCACCCCCGGACCGCTGCGGGGCGGGTGTACCATGGGCTATACAATAGAGCATGATCAGTCACCACATACCAACACTTTAGGCATTGGTCAGATGCTTTCTTGTCAAACCATCGCTTAACCACTTGTTGGCGGTTGGTCATAGCTGTTAGGGATTTTTCCATTTTTTCTTGCATTTCCAACAACTTGGCCAACTGAACTTCCATGGCACCATTTTGTTCCACCTCAAGAGATTTTAGCAATTGTAGTGACAAAAATTCTATGGAAATTGACAATAGTGCCTATTTTCCATATACTAGCTCATAAGGTGAAGTCTTGAGGACTTTCTTAGGAGTTATGCGGTCTACGTAGAGTGATACTCAAAGGTTTTTGTGCCATTCTCTTTGGTACTCTGACCCAATCCTTTTGAGAAATAGAACTAGATTCTTGTTCTTTGACTCAGCTAAGCTATTCCCCTATGGGTAGTAATTTGATGATGATTTAAGAAATATTTCATGCATAAGCACACATTGAAATACCTTAGCACCTAGGAAAGCTTTAGCATTGTTAGAGATGATGGTTTTGGGAGGGATGAATCTTGTCACCAACTCCTCAAGGAAATCTACTATTTCTGCCTCCGTCGCATTTTTCAGGGGCACAACCTCAATCCATCTAGTGAAATAATCCATGGCTATTAAAATCCACTTGTTTCCCACATTGGATGCAGGGTTGATCATCCCAATGAAGTCTAGGGACCATTGTGAAAATGGATCATCAGCCACTATTGAATTGAGAGGCATTGCAAAAAAAATCTTCTTCCTACAAAGAACTGGCATTCCTTGCATTGTTGTACCAAGGAGTAGGAATCATTGAACAACATTTGTTAGAAGTACCCCGTGCACATGAATTTGATGGCAATAGTTTTAGCAAAGAAGTGTCCACCTGTGATGCTTTTGTGGTAAGTTTCGAGGATCCTTTTTTATTTTTCCATAGTTACACACCACAATAGGATGCTGTTGAAATTCCTTTTGAACAAGATCCCTTCAATAAGCATGAATCCACTGTTTTTCAATTAGTAGAATCTTTTCTTCTTCTGAGGAAGGCCCGGTGGGTATTTTACCATGCACATAAACCTTATTCTATCCCCCAACCAATATTCCTTGGACACTGATTCATTTGTTAGGACTAACTCCAGTTTCTCTTCATCATGTGCAAGATATTCTCATAGTCCTCTTCTTCGAACTGTCTTGGTAGGCCTGACTTCAATGTTATATTCGAGGATCTTGGTGATCCAATTATCCCATTTCTCGGTGATTTCTCCTTCCATGATGTATTTGTGCACACTGGGATGCACAACATAAACCATCACCTTATTGAAAGATATTAGGTGGCAGAACTACTTGAGTCCCTTTATAATTGCAAACACTTTCCTCTCGACAAAGTTGTAATTTTTCTCATATTGCTTAAGGGTCAGGGAGTGAAATGCTATTGGATGTTCTCCTTTGCCCTCATCATCCTTTTGTGTTAAGACAATAGCAATTCTTGACTTGCTATTGAATACATACATTATGAATTCTTTGATAAGTCAGGGTTAACCAGTACAAGAGCTGATGAAATTGTATCCTTGACTTTCTCAAAGGCTTCCCTAGCTTCTTTTGTCCATTTAAATGCTTGATCCTTTTTTAGCATCAATGTGATTGGCCTAATTATTCCTACGAAATCATAAATAAATTTGATAACAAAATTTACCTTTCCCAAGAAAGATCGAACACCTTTCTTGTTGACTGGAAGGGGAAGTTCTTTGATCACTTTCACCTGCTCGGGATCAATTGAAACTCCCTTTTTAGACACCACGTGTCCTAATAACTTTCCTTGTGGAACTCTAAAGATACATTTCTTTCGGTTTAGGGATACCTCAAACTCTTGATTTTTTTTGAAAACCATCTCAATGTGGTCGAAATGATCATCCTTGGACTTGGAGAACACAATCAAATCATCTAAATAAATTAGGATAATCTTACTGATCAACTCGTTGAAAGTGATATCTATTTCCCATTTGAAGGTGGCTCCTGCATTTGAGAGGCCGAAAGGAATTTTAGCATATGCGAATGTACCCCACTTGGTGGTGACCATCATTTTGTGTTAGTCCTCCTCTTTGACACGGATCTGATTGTAACCAGAGAATCCATCTAGTAGGGAAAACATCTTTGACCTAACCATTATTTGTAGGATTGACTCCATTGAAGGTAGCAAGTAGTGATCTTTTAGGGATGCTTTGTTTAGGTCCTAAAAGTCTACACATAGATAGATATCTCCATTCTTCTTTTAGGTCAGGACCAGGTTGGATACCCACATGCTATGCTTGATGGAGAAGACAATATGTGATTGGATTGGCTTTGTTAATTCTTTGGCCATGAGCACTTCAATCTTTTGATTCACTGGCCTCTATTTTTAGTGAATTGGTTTTGCACCTTCCGCCAACTCTATTGTGTGTTGGATGATATCAGGATCATATCCCCTGAGGTTGTCATATGAACAAGCCACTACTCCTTCGTACCTTATGCAAAAATTGATGAGTATTTCTTTATCATGATGTGGGACTTTCGATTTTCAGCTTTCTTCCATCTGCAACCTGAAGGTCCTTGTAGCCACTTTTGTATGCTACAAAAATCCTTTTGTCATTTCTTGCATCATCACAATCGAAAAGGTTTTCAAGAGTGACCAATCCCTTCGAGAGCTTATTAGACTTTAGCTGAATGATTTTTCCTTCATAAGCTTTGGTGATCTTCGGTTGGAGTTGTTCTACAAATTCTACAAACTATTGGATGAATGAAGCAATGTGTTCATCACTGTCCAACACTTTCCAGCTTTGATCATTTTCTAGAATAGCTTTTCAGACTATCACTCATATAGAGTGTTTGTTGTGAATGAGGTTGGAGGTAGGGTCGAACTAAGATCCGATTGCTGCCATGCGATCCACATCTGTATTTTTTTCTCTAGGCACCATTTGAATTTTGAAAGCTTTGACTCCCTCGACCAGGTCCCAAAATTGGTTTCTATAGGATCATATGTGAACATTCTTAGCTATGAAAATTCCCAAGAGTTGATTGACTATTAGTTCAAAATCTCTGAACACTATCAGTTGCTTGATACCCATTCATTATGCAAGGCTTAAACCTTGTACCAACCCTTCATATTCAACTTCATTGTTCAAAAAAGTGAATTGGAAGAGGAAAGAATTTAGATTCTTTTCATTATTTGGGGATATTAAACATATCACAACTCTTGCGCCTACCTTGCATCTTGCTCTGTGAAAGTGCAACATCCATAGTTCTGGAGCTTGACCACCTTCGGGTTCTTTGATGACCTTTGGGAGCACTTTATCTTCATCATAGATAACATATGTGCCCAACCCAATGGCATGGTAGTTACCAGAATGATCAGTATCTATATTTTCGCTCAAGAGAGCATCTTCTTGATCAATCCGATCTCCGGTTACCTTTTCATCTTCTAGTAACTCGACACAATACATTTCCTACTTTGTGATAGAGGTATGAGCGGCCTCAAATTTGATCATAGCCTTTTTAGCCACATGTACGGAGTATAGAGCTTCAAATTCTATCTTCATTTTCGCACCACACTTCATCCTGAGGATCATGTGTGACCAATCAAGGGATATATATCTTCCTACCTTTGAAGTAAACTCTCAGAATATACAGAGGTCGAATATGGGAGGAACATCTATGATCACAGTAGCTTGCAGTACTGTGATGCTAGGGTAGGTGAATAAAGTCAAGGGAAGGTCCTTAATGAGACTGACATTTTGACTTTATTCCCATCTAGCTGTATTACTCCTCTTTTCATAGGTTCATAGCTGAGTCCTAAAGCCTCTGCTATTTGTTTTGTCATGCCTATAGTACTGGCACTAGAATCAATCAAGGCATTGTGTAATAGCTTCTCACCTACAATAAGAGTTAGGAAAAAAGGTTTGGGTTTTGTCTTATCTTTAACTTTGGAAGAGGCTTCCTCCATGAAATTGGTGATAACTTTAGCAGGTGGCAATGGATCGGCAACCTTTTCTTCGAGACACCATTTCATTGGATTTGTGCCCATGCCTTCTTGGAGAGCCTTCTGCAACATATTTTTCTCTAGAATAGCTAATATATCCCAAAGAGATACATTAGCGGACGATTCTTTAATTGTTCCACTACAATGAAAGGTGGCAGATTTGGAAGTTTTTGTTCCCTAGCTTAATTATAACAATTTCCTTCTGTAGTGGACCTTGTGGTATTACTGTGAAGATACCTGGTGTTCAGTTGGGGGTTGCACCTTGACTGCACTGCTCAGCCACCTTTTGCTATAGATTCCCCCAAGGGAAATTCTAGGGCATATGTGCATCACTACAAGAGAAGCACTAGGGGTTGATATCATCTACTAAGTTATTTTTCCCTGCCGTCAATTCTTGGCTCGAGCTTGGGTTGGAATTCTACAATGGGGAAGGAATTGGTACTATTTGATTAGTTGTCTGCGCCTGTGGATTTGTGTGAGCACCCCCTTGAAACTGGTTTTGCTGGTAAGATCTCCTGCCTTTTTAATTCTGATAGGCTAGCTTTGGAAACACAAATTGGTTTTCCTTGAGGGTAGTTATGTCATTAGCCATTGTCCATAGTATCTCCTCAAATTCAATAATCTCATCCTTTAAAGATCCTAAACTTGGATATGTATACATAGATTAAGGAGGATCCACCGCACTGGTGGATGCGACTTCCTAAGTAGGAATGAGAATTTCTAGAAATATTGGCATGATGGGCCAAGGTGACAACTTCCCAACATCTATTAAATTGTTCTCTGCTTTAATGGCAAGGCTGTAAGTGCTAGGTAGAGTGGTTCCACCCAAAGACTGGATCATTATCGAGATGTCGGCATTGATAGAATTCAAGTAGAATACAAATGCTAGCTCAGGTGATGGTCGAATAGTAGCCTAGATTCATTGCCAAGTGATATGGAATCAAGAATTGTAGTTGGTCATAGCTTCTTGCGGGCCTCACTTTATAATATACAACTAGTAGTATAGTGAGGATCGGTCTTTGTCATTTGAAAATATTTCATAGAATGGATCTCTGAGCTTGTCCCAGGTGTGGATAGTGCTATCTAGTAGTGTTCGGTACTAATTAAGTGCCTTGCCTCTGAAGGAGGCTACAAGTAATATTAGCACCATATTCTACATGGTGGTGTCATGCACCAAACATACATCCTCCACATCTTACAGATGTTCAATGGGTGTTCTTGAGCCATCTCTGGTGAATTTAGGTATGGCCTTTATAGTGGAGACTGGGATAGCAGTCCAAATAGTAGGTGCTACTGGTACTACAAGAGGGTTTCTAACATCCCATGCCATGTAGTTTCTATTACTACCTTGCAACATGGCTAGTGGATAGGGTGGAGGAAGTGGGACATTTAATAATTGGGTTGTGGGTTGTACTATCCCTAATGGTGGTACTAGTAAACTAGTATTTTTTGTTTTTTGAGACCTAGTAATCGGCCGATGGATCATACACCCTCTAACTTCTAATTAGGCAATTGTAAGCTTGGTCCCACTGGGCATGCCAGGAAAAGAAAAAATTGTTGGATCCAAAAATTGGCAAGGTAATAGCCTCTTGTGGGAAACTCAATTTACATGGGACCTATTGCACTAAATTGAGTGACTTCCAGGTTTTTAAAGAAGTCAAATTCTTCTATAATTGGGGTTTGGATAGGGAAAAGGAAGCAAATATAAATTAAAAGATCTAACTATGGCGATATGCCAAGATTTAGATAAAAGACATGATAAACCTATCTTTCACACACATTTAATAAAAGGAAGAGTCAAAAGACATGGTCTAGATCAACAAACTTGTAATTAAATTATAGAAGTTATGCAAATGAACTATTCAAAGACAATATTGGAACAATATAGAGTTTATAAAAATAACATGAGGAAACAAAGAGACCAAAAAATTGGCACAGTTTGTGAGTCTTTCTACAATAATGTAAAACAACAAAAGGCCTGGTGTCTTCCTAAAATCTATATCTCCTATGATTCTATAACTTGTAAACTAGTGGAACTAGAAACATAACTCTTAAAAACTCTAAAAATCTAGAACCCCAAAATAAAATAAAGTGCAGCATATATATCAAGCACTCCCACCGCCTGGCGAGCCATAATAGAAAAGATTCGAGAATCATAGCAATGATGAAGCTGCCATGATTTTCTTGGTTGTTGCAATAGAAAATATTCGAGCCTCAACATGTAGTTGCTTCCAACCATATGCATCCCCCTACGAATGATGGCAGTGGTCCCAACAAAAAGTTGTTCAGATAAGTGTCATCACCTAGTAAGGCAATTAGCACATGTGGCAGCAAATCATAGCTGGCAATCACTCGATCCCTTGCTTTGAAGAATTCCTTGCCGAAAAATCCACATGGCTGCATTTCATATCCCTTGGTTCAATTCTCCTCCTTTCAAATGAATTCTTATGGTAGGAAGACATGTGGAAGCGTGTCTTTCCACTAGCACCAACTGTGGGGTTTTCCAAATAATAGGTGGATGGAAGCTACGTGGTGCATAGGCAGGGTCTGTCTCAAAAATGAAATGAAGTAAATTTTTTATGCGCGACAACGACGACATGTGGAAGCATGGTAGGGTCGTTTGAAAGGTGAAGGGAAGAATCCCTTTAGAGAATGCTGAGTAGACATGTGGAAAAGGTCAAAAAATGAAAATGATATTCATTTAGGCATGGGCCAAAAATTAGCAAAAAACAAACAAGACCCGAAGGGAGCTGGATAAATTTTATGTTCACTGGTTTCATCAAATAGTTGACATGCCTTGCACATAATTTTGTAGTTTTGCAATATGTGCATACTTCTCATTGCTGATAACTTTATAATATTTATAGGATTTGCATCAGGAAACAATGGTGGTTTTTCTCTCACATTGGAATCTGTTGATGGTGTTTTCTGCACAGCAACAACTCAGACAGAAAATAATATTCTATCTCTCTTGAAAGATAATCTTCAACAATAAACTGTTGAAAATCACCCCAAGGTCTCTCGGGTGTTAGGTCATAACAATGCATAAACAACTCAGATAAAATGTGAAATGCTGGTAATCACAATCGGACCTTACTACAAGCAAACTGTATCTTTCCACTTATCAGATCTTGCAATATGATGATTTTAAATCCTAAATCTAACCAGATAATAAAGAAATAGCAAAAGATAAGGGTGCAAGGATTTGATAAAATCTAAACTATTCCTAGAATGAACAATGCAAGTGACATATATCTGGAATGGACCTATCTCAAATAACCAGTTCTTGATCAACCCACAATGCAATCTTACAAGAATGGTGCAATCTTCTGATGTATATAAATTTTCAAATCATAGACATTCATCTACAATCGAACTTAAGCACATTAAATATATATGGTCCAGGTTGACTTCACCAGCCTACTACAATCAGATAGTTACTGGGAGTATAGACCAGAGATAGCTACAAACATTCCAAATATGAAATCATAAACATCATTCATCAAACTGAAACTAATCTAATTCTGAACACTAAACCCTAAATCTTCAAGCAATTTTGAAAGATAGAACAACAAGAACCATGCAGAATGAAATAACACAAGAGATTTCACCAGGATAACCACAATGCCTTCAATTGTATTAGATCATCAAACTGTTGCAACAATTCCATTGTTCTGATACAGTATTTGCTTCAAGAAATTGAATACTACTCCTATTACAAAATACTTTAGCTCTTTCTGCCCTTACTTATCTCTATTACTGTCTAGCTAACCCTTACAATGAGGCAAAAATTCCTTTTATAGCAAATCTATAGATATGTCGGCCCAGCCAAACATTTTTACAAAATAAGAATAACCGCCAAAACAAGTCGGCCAAGGAAGAATTAAACTAAGGCACACATTAAATGCCATTCACCATCAAGGTCGGCCTTGACACAGTCCCCAATGTAGTCCGGTCCAATGCATGCCCTATGATAATAGGGAAGCACAAATCTTAAAATAGGCATTAACTGCCGCTTCCTTTATCCTTGGTCTTCCCCAATGAACACTGCACCCTCGAGTATGCTCTGTCCAACTCGGTGACAGGTGGCAAAGGTAATACCCTAAGCCGACATTTAATGGAGTCAATTTCATCTTTTGACTGTTCAACAATCTTGTCCCAATCTTCCTTGCTGGCCAGATATCTATCCATTAATGCAAGGTATGTAGCTGCATCATCAAGCTGGTGGCCTGTTAGAACACCCTCAGAATCTGGGGCGTAAACTTCATGCCACCACTCTTTCAGCTGTTCCAGACTTAGATATTTTGGGGCAATCTTTCTCCTTCCAGTCATCACCTCAAAGAAGGCAATGCATCCATCATACACCATAGTAAGATCACCATCAATTGATTTCCTTTGTTTCTGGATCTTTTTCATGGCCTTTTGCCGAATTTGTAGAGCCTCAAACCATTCCCAAGGTTCATCTAATCTGGGAGAAGGAAGGATCCCATCTGCAGCCAATTGTTCTTTACCATGCCCCATGATGACCCTAGACTTCTGCAGCAAGAGATCCATGTCCTCCTTGTCCTGGGATAGCACATGCTCCAACAGTTCTTTAGCCCTGACAACATTCTTTCCAACTGATAGGATTTCCTTAATGGTATCATCTCCCTTTACTTGCACATTCCTCAGCCAATCTATTGCAGTTTGAGCTGAGGCCTTCATTTTTTCAATCCCGGAGATTGTTTCCTTGGGCAGAAAGCCGGGAGTAATAGAAGAAGAAGGATGGAGAGACTGCAGAGGCTTCATTACTTCCTCCAAGCATTTCCTAAGTCTTTTGTTCTCCTTCTTCAGCTCATGCTTGGTATGGGTCTCCTTCCTCAATCTGCCGATGATAACATCATTGGACCCTTCATACTCCTCTATGTCCTGCTCCATGGAGGCAGGCCCAAGGTTGATAGTTTGCACATTGTAATCTTGCCTAGTGACCTCTTCTCTTGTCTTGTCCGCGGCAGGAGTGGCAATGTGGATGACCCTGTTATTTGCCTCATCTCTTTCCACCTTGGATACCACCTTAGCTGCCTTCCTTTTCTTCCCTTTTCCAATCTTAGACAACATTTCATCCCAATCCAAGGGAGTATCTTCGACTACCACCTGTTTCTTTCTTGCAATCTCTTTCTCAAGCCAGTCCGGAGCTGCAGGCTCTAGCCGGATTTCTTCTGTTCTTGTTTCTTCCGGCTGTTCTGTCATTTTCTCTTCCTCCTCTACGGTTACTTTATCCTCCTCTTTCTCAGGGAGGTGCTCACCTTGATCAATTTCTTCAAGCTCCACCTCTGGCTGCACCGGCGATGGGGTTTTAGCAGGAGTGTCCTCCTTTTCAGGTGATCCACGGCTTCTGTCACTTTCCGGGGAATCTTCATATTGCACCAAAGGAGAAGTGTGCCTTTCCTCCTCTTCAACTTCAAGTTTAGCCGCCTCACCAAAGAGTGCTCCCTCCTTGAATGGCTCTGCCTCCCCACTTGTCTCATGTTCTTCCAGAGCCCCTTGCTCATGTACACCTGGTGGAGGAGAAGCAACCTTGGGTGGTTCCATGACTGGTGATTTTGGCGGAGGATATGCCTTTGGCACAGTGTCCTTTGGAGAGGGAGTCCTGGATCTCCTCGTGTAAACTTTTGCTTTCTCCCCTCCTGAACTCTCCACATCGACAATAGGAGGCTCATCCTTTGATGCATCTTGACTCTTCTTCTTTGTAGCCCTTGTTGTTCTTGCCTTCTTCGGTGGTGGAGGAACATCTTCTTCTTCTACTTTTTTCGACTCTTCCTCATCAGAAGACTTACTAATCGTCAAAGTCTTCCATCTCCTCTTTCCTTTTGGCTTCCTTTTTGTTTCAGGCTCACTTTCCTTGGGGCCTCTAATCTTGATCTTGAAAGGAGAGCTCTTTACCAATTTCCCTTTGGGGTCATCTTCCCCGGATTCTTCTAAAGTAGACATGGGATTGAGGTCTCCCATCAAATTGAAGGTACAAGGTACCTTTTACTCTCCAGCTGCCAGACCTTATGCTTCAACCTGGAAGAAGTAAATTTCATGACCGGGGCCATTAGGTCCTCTAACTCTGTGACCTCATCTTCATTCCAATTGATATCTCTGACCGACTTTTCCTTCACAGCCTCATAGACGTGATCTTGTACCAGGTTTCCATCATCCTCTAGTTGGTCTGGGATCAGCTTGACATTGTATTGTCTGATTGCCTCCACAGGGAGTCTGGAGTACCTCTTCTTTCTGGCCTCAAGATCATCTTTGATGTTGGCCCAATAGTCCTCTAAGTCATCCTTTTGCCGGTATTCCCTAGTGGCCTTCTTCTGTGCCTCCCCTATGATGTCAAAGTTCACCCTTTTGGAATGGAAAGAGAGACCATATGCTGCCAACTCTTCTCCTGCAGTGTGAGCTGATTGGATGGAAGGGCACATTTCTGCCACACCAATCCCGAAAGGGAAGTCTCCACCAAAGCCTGTCTTATGCTTTTCTCTCTTTACAATAGCGTCAAATTCACCAATTTGCCTCATAACCTCCAACAAAACAATGTGATCAGTAGGATACCGAGGTAACCTGTAAGGTGCGACCAGGCATCCATCAATTCTAAGGTAGGTGAAGGTGGGAAATTGGATGAACCAGGCCCCATAACTCTTTATTAGCCCTTTGGCTCCATCTGACAATCTCATATGCTTAGCATTCTGGACCCTCTGGGTGATATGCATAGTGAATGCATCATTGGCCCTGCGGTAGTCCTTGTGTCCCAGGTGCAGTTCCGGATAGATCTCATAGATTACGTCCTGTCCCAATGTCCCTCGTGGATTCAAACCCTTGTATGGGTAGAATCTAGCAAGCACATACATGACGTAGGAGGACATGGTGAACTTCTTGGTCTCTAGGACACTCCTCAACTATTTATCAATCTCAGCACTAATAAGCCCTGCCCAATGATAGTGGGTTCCTTGTTCAATCCTGGTGATCACATGGACCATCCAACTCTCTAGCACTCCGGCAGTCCTCAAACCAGCTACCCTGCTCAGAAATGTTATAGCATCATAAATGTCAGACCTGAATTTGACTCTGTGCAACTGCTTGTGCAGTTTAGAATGATGTGACTTCGACTTTTCCAACCAAGAGTTGATTATCTGTTGGGCCTTGTTGGGCTCATTCTCATAATATGTTTTGGCCGTGTCTATGTTTAAAGCACACACCGAAGGCAGGTCAGGCATGTCAAAGGCCTGAGCAATGGAGACCGGACTGAAGTTGGCCAAAACCCTTCCCTCGGTGCTGACTACCCTTTGTGTGTCAAAATCGTATTGCCTAGCACATTCTAGAATTAGCTCGTAACATTGGATCGCTGGAGGAAACCCAGCCACATGCACTAACCCGGACTTCATCATTCCATTCCTCAGGGTGGACAGATCCTTTTGAATCGTCCTCTGCTTAAATTCTTCATATCTCCAGGCGCCAACATTGGTATCAGACACCTCGGCCCATACAGAAGACACCCTGCTCTCAGGATGCTGACTCTTCATATCCAATCTTAGTCTCTCTGCCTCATAAATGGAGGACCCCTTCGTGCCACCCTTAGATTTTCTGACAGTAGCCTTGCTTGATTCGACCTGCACTCACAAAAGACATCATTAGTATTCAATTATTATACATATTCCAACCCAAAGATTAGCCTAAAATCATATAAAGCAATCAAAATCCATCGTAAACTTCCAATCCTTGAGGATCCGGAGAAATAAGGCAATCTGGGAAAATCATGCAAACCGGGAAAATCTAGTCGGGGCGGAATTTCGGAGAAATCCGACCCAGACGGACTCTCGCTGCCAAAGCATCATTAGTCAAATAAATCATTAATACAACCAAAAATCATTAGATTATCATGAGATTCATTCATTGGCAGTAAGAAATAAACATTCAGCATTTATTCCATCAATCCTATCTTTGAAAAATTAAAAAAAAGATAAGACCAGACAGGAAAACTGGAAAAATCCGGATGGGACGGATTTTCGCGGACAGGTAGATGCATTTCGGAAATTACTCCAGTCCGCGGAAATAGCCTAAACTGGGAAAATCCGGGTGTGCAGAAATTCCGCAGACACCACGAGAACCCGACGAAGGAAAACCCGCACTAGCGATTAAATGATCACGCAATCTTTTCTACCTGAGTTCTAATGGTCTCAAAACCGACGCTAATCAACAGAATTCAGGTTGCACATGATCCCAAACTCCCAAAGTTCTCAAATGACGAGTCCACATGATGAAATGGCGATGCCCTAATTCCAATAACCAGACCTCCGCCATTAAAGCCTGGGTAAGCTCATGATTTCAAAGAAAATTATCATTTGGGCGATTAACCAATGGACACAAGGATCTCTCCAAGGTACGAGCAGGCTGGGCCGAATATACATCATGAAATAGCAACAACCCTACAGGAAGTTGGCCAATTTGGGCAAGATGAACCGAAACCCCAATCGTCCCAGAGTGCGGCGAACGACACACTTAGGGACTAGCCCTATTCAGCCAAGGTTACGAAAAACTCATCCAACTCTAAATTGATAGAAAAAACGCGCGCAAAGAGGATGATAAAAATTGATGAAGGGCAAAGTCGAACCCTAGTTCTATAAATATAAAATCATGACCAAGCAAAGGCCGACCCGAAATGATGATTATTCAGCACTTAAACACTCAATCATTACGCAAGCAAATGGAAAGGGAAACGATAACCTACCATGGATCAATTCAAACGAAACCCAAACTCGAAGAAACAGCCGCAAAAATGAACACGCCCAGGCAACGCAAATCCAGACACCGACACCCAGCAATCCACACACAAGCCGCTTGAAATCAATCCTCAAAGCTCAAATGAAGCTCCTAATCGCCAGAGTAATCAGCAAGTGAACAATGAAGTCGGAATGATGTTTAAAATGCCCTAAATCCGCCCATATACTCATCTGAGCAAAGGTACTTAAGCATTAATGGGCGATAAGACACTTCTGACAACTCTGGAAACCCGATCCCAGGACGGAATTTTGGAAAATCCCAAGATATGCGGAAACGCAGATTTCGCGAAAATGCAAAAACCGGGGAAATGACGAAGTTCAGGACTTTGGCTTAGACCAGGAAAATCCGCCAGAACCGGAAAATCCCGGGGTCAAGCAGAAACCCGGATTCGGAGAATCCAGCCAGAAACAGTCAAAGAACCAGGGCCCGGGAAAATCCGCCGAAGTCGGAAAATCCCGGAGTTGGGTGAAAACCCGGATTTTGTTTAAAACTCCATTTTAGTCAATTCAAACCTCAGGGCAAGGTCAAAGCTAACAAGACCAACATGTCAAGACCCTAAAAAGATAAGTCCAATAAAACCAAAGGTCAAAAGACCTTCAAAAGAGGGTCCCCACTCCAAGTGGGGCGTGTGTGCAAAAACTGCACAACACAACCCTTTTCTTTGGGCGAGATCTTTTACAAGTAACTAATGCCTTATGAATTAGAGGAATCAAGAGTTTGCTGCAAATACGACCACCAACCCCACTGACAGCTTTGTCCCCTATGTTGTTCTCCATTTCAAGTAAGTGATGCTCTAAAGCAGCATTAAAGAGACCCTGATTTTCTTGATTCGTGACTATTTTACCTTTAGGAATAGTTTCATTTTTCTTGTGGTGGGCCTGTTTATCATGTTGGTTGTTTGAGACAATGCCAAGTTTCACAAATAGAGGTGCATGGTCAAATTTCATCTCAAGGGGACATTCTCCAATCTCAAACTCCAAAACTCTAGAAATAAAGTTGAGAGTAGATTACGTAGTCTACCACACTTTGGCCATTATAAGTTTTGCACGTGATATTGCCGAAAGTTGGAAAAACTTTCATGCCATTGCAAATAACCAAGTTATATAAGTTGCAGATCCCTAATAATTTTTCTCCAAAGTGAGAAACATTCGCATTACTGTCTTGTGATGCTCTTTCCCATGGTTGATCTTCTTCCTCTTCTAGCCATAAAGGATTGGTGTTTCCCTGGTCTTCACTATTCAGCTGAAGAAATTGATTGTTAGTTGTTTTTGCATTAAATTCACCTAATAGAACAATTTCCCCCAAGGTGCTAAACGGAGAAATTTCCTTTTTTAAAGAGGCATATGGATCTTCACTATCTAATTTTCTCCTTTTATATATCTTAGAGTTTTGCGGAGCAAAATAACAAGCAGCTAATATGAAGGTAACCCCATTATCTATTATTTTCAGCCATATGTATTGCTTATTTGGATCTTCTTTCTCGAATTTTATAATTCCACCCTAGCTCTCCTTAATCAAAACTGTTACACCCCCATGTCCTTTTCCTATTTCACTTCCATTATTCCAAACTGATATTTTCTTGTAACCTTCAAAATTTGGAACTTTGCAATCATCATGTTCATGTGTCTCAATAAGGATAATAATATATTTCCCTTTCACTATGGTCCCCAAACTTGGTCCTCTTCTCCATGGATAACCTCTACAGTTCTAGCTCACTCTATGTAGGTAATCCCGTGGGGCCCTTAATCCCTATTTCTTGTTTGGTACACGATTGCTGATTTGAGCAATCTCGTTTTTCAGCCAAGCCCACTTTCCTTCATTCCTTGTTTTCACTTTCTCCCATTCTTTCCTTTGTAATTCTTTTTGGACAAAGGTCAAATATTTGTCTAGGTAGATGTGTGTTCCTTTGAGTAACCCCCTATTCCTTAGAATTGCATTTTTGTCTTCTACATTCTTCATGACAATTCTTATGTGCCTATCTCTTCCTCTCCCTATTTTGTTTCCAATTATGTTTGCTTGTTGAATGTGCCTTGTCCACTTCAGCTCGTCTCTAAGGAAGTATCTTACTAAAATGTTGGTTCTCTCCTTTTCACTGAAGTCCTTCAATCCCTTGATTATAATATTTGCAACCTTACTTTGTTTGTCCTTTTCTTCTCTTATTTGCATTTTGATTTTCCTTTCCATGGTTTCATTTTGTTTGTTTGATAATTTGCTTACAACTTGAGACCATGATTTGGCCTCTTCTATGTAGTTTTTTAATTGGCTTTCTTTCTTTTCCATGTCTACCAATGTTGATTGAATCTCCTTTATCTAAAACATGTCATCTCCCTTTGTCACTTCCAACTTCTTATTATTTGTTACTTTCAATTGATCTAATTCTCGTTTCATTGAAATCAATTATTGTTGCCCCCTTTCCATGCTAACTTGTAGGTTTAAAATTTTCTCTTTGAGCACCTTATTTTTTGTTTCAAGTTTGCACCTGGATTCTATAGCTTCCTTTTCCTTGATGTCTTCACACAACCCTTTTTCTTCTAAAATCTCAAGCCTCTTTTTCATGCTCATGATTTCTTCCACATATAAATGTGATGACCACATTAAAGGTGTGGAAATAGGGTTGTAATTCTCTTTATTTTCTTGAGGTGAAGCCTCCTTGGAACCTTTGTTTGTAGCACTCCACTTTTTTTATTCACCATTGATTTGAAATTCTCCAAACTTCCCCCACAATTATCAAGTCCTTTATTCTTAACTTGCACATTTTTCTTTTCTCCCATTTGAAATGTCTTATTGGATGCCAGTGGATTACTGATATGGGCTTTTGGTAAAGTCATGGTGAATTTCTTCCTTTGAGTCTGCCTCAATTTTCTAGCCTTCCTGCACCTTAAGATACCTCTGTATTGTTTGGCATTTATGAAAACCGGATTTTCCCTTGTATCCTCTATGCATGCTTTTGGGGTTACTGGTATGCATGATCCCCAAGCACCTGTTAAGTCCCCTACTGAGTTGTTGTTATAAAAATTTGTAAACCCACTTGCTAGGTGAAAGGTGTGAACCAAAGGAGATCTTAGATTCTATGGGTAAAAGAAATTAACCACAGAACCATTCAAATGTGTTTGGATTCCTTCTGAATTTTTGGAGTTGTTCCCCACATAACCAACCAACTCCAAGGGTTTTTGGTGTTTGATTTCATTTGAAGACAGTGTCTGTTCTACCATGGAGCCTTGGTATATGAGGTCTAAATTTTCCTTTAGACCCCTCTTTTTAACCATCATACGTTGGAATTATTTGATTTTCCCAAATTTACAAAAGAAAAGAAAAGAATACCTTAAAAAAGAACAAAAAGTAGTTTCAGCTTGTTTCAAACCTATCCCTGTAGAAATGCAACCTCTGACCCACGAGACTTCTAGATGCTACTTTGTGTCCCCTGTGTGCGGCGACCACAAAAACCCTGCCACCAAAGACCTCCTTTCCACAAATAAAAAATTGGTCTTGCTCAGATTTTAGGGCCTGCCTTCCACTGAGCGAGACCCTCAGCTGCCTGCTACCACATGAGCTTCCACTAAGAAAAGCCAAAGCACCTTCTGACAAAACTTTACTCGAAGCTTCCAACTACCTGGAGTTACCTGCCTGCTATCCTCCTAGTGAAGGTGAAATAGGTCCTAGTGAAAGAATTGAGGATTACACCATGCCTCCTTTTCTTTTTAAAAGGGTGGAACATCGAGACTTCCCAGGAGGTCACCCATCCCAATACTACTCCGGCTCAAGCATGCTTAATTGCGGAGTTCTGAAGGTATGGGTACCCATTTCTTTTGGGTGTCTGTTACCCATTAAAGGTTGTAGGAAAATTTTAAGAAAATGGAATTGGAAGGTGAAAGCTCAGAATCCACAATCTTTGTCAATGCCCTCCTTGCCTACATTGAGAGGAACATGAGGAATTAAGATTAGTGGGAGCATGGAGAGGAAAGATATAGTCCACAACCTTTGAAAACATCCTCCCTGTCTATGATGAATATGAGCTTTCAAATAGACTACATACGCCATTGAAGCTTAAAGATTACTGAAGCATCCAAGTTTTGTTACAGGGAGATTGGGGAGCGAGTTGCAAAGGTTAAGTCACCATTGGCGATGGAGTTTTCAGGCCCACAACCTTCATGTAAGAATGTCAAATAAAGGAAAAAGAAAGAGACATGACGGTATATTCTAGTGCCTAGATCAATACATCTTCAATCTCATTCTTAGAGCTAAGTATAATAGTCTTTTAGTTAGTATTGGGCTATAACTATCTATTTTTGCAATTATTGTTGTATGAATTTTATAGATTTATTGAGAAAAAATTGGTCTTTTGATGCGATCATCAATCTTAGTAGTTTTTGATATTTTGTTGTTTATTGATTATGGTGAAAAATTATTATATTTGGTGATTTAGTAATGATATGATTGATTATTAATACTTTTGTGTGGTTATGAATTTTGGATAATTGATTACATGGTTTATAAAATTGAGTTTTGAGTATATGTGTAGATAGGGAAAAATTATTGTAGCATCTTAGATTAAGCATCATGATCCTATCTAAGATTACCAAATCATTAGGCTTGTGATATCTAAGATTACCAAATCATGTTGTATACATGTTATCATGGTATGTTCTAATGAAGAATGATGTCATAAGTTAATAGGATAGGAAAAATTATTAGGCTTGTGATATCTGATATTACCAAATCATGTTCTATACATGTTATCATGTTCCAAACCTAAATAGGACCCTATGCTATAAACTATGTGGTAATATCATCAGGGTACTATATGTGGCACAAGGTCCTTGGTATGAAATTGTAAGGGTTTTGGGATGCTCACTTTGAATTAGGATTAATATCAGTGGGAGGTCTAATTAGAGATCTTGAAGTCCTTAGATGGAAGTGTTATAATTTAAGCTGGCTAAATTGGGAATGTTGTTGAATTCCCTGCCTGTTGTTAAACACTATTAACTATTGGGAATCATTTAAAGGAACCTTGTTGGAGCAACACATAGTAATTAATAAATCCATGGGTTATGAGAACCTATGTGTAGGTTTCCTTTGAGAGACCTTGTCAGGATAACTACGTGTGACCTCGATCTCGTTTGGAAACGGGTATGTAGGTAGTCTTCAGGTACAAGATGCCCCTTGGACCTCAAGTACATAGGAGGAAGGTCTAGGGGGGATAACTCCCAAATTTTGGGGTTGTTCCTAATTGGTTTGACCTTCTCTCTTTAGTAGGCTTTAGATGAGGCTGAAATGGGTATTAGATTATTATGGAAGAGTTAAAAAAACTTGATAACTTGTATTTAATACATAATATGTTAATGAATAGTAAATTGAATGAAGGAAATAGATTGACTACTTGGTAGTGGTTGTACATGTTAAGTTGAGTTCGTTTCGTGTTAGTTCTAGATGATTTCTTTTGTGTTGTGAAAATAAACCTCAATCTTTTATGACTATGTATAGGCCTCTAAATCAGTTGATTGTGATCTACTTATTCCTAATTAGGAATCTCTTTTCTAGTTATAGTACTAAGTTGGGTACACATGCTAACTTTTATGGGAAAAAATGGAGTAAGGACCCTACGAGGGCATAGGTAGAGGCTATAAACCTCTAACACATAGGCTATACCTATCATCTGAGGTGATCATTGATGAAAAAATCTTATGATCCACTCAAAGATAATCTTATCCATGCTTGAGATTGACAGTAGTCAAGGAACATACTATGTTGATGGGCTATTAGTTGCACCACTTGGATAGTGGGATAGATTTTTCCAGCATGTGGAACTTGGGGCCAACGACATGTCAACACATACCCCATGTTACTCTAGAGGCCTAGATAGATTCCACTAGGAGCATGTGGGGCTTGGGGCTAATAACATGCCAATGATGGACATGTAGTGTATGCTAGAGGGTTGGATGGTTTTCCACTAGTGGCATGCAGGCCTTCATGCAAACAACATGTAGGTGATGTAACGACTTGCTTCTTAGCTGTCTAATGGACTGAAGGGAAGAGAGTTTCTAATGAAGAATAGGTAGGTAATATTGGACCAACCTCCTAGTATAGCTTTGGCATGACCTAATGTGGGTAATGGTTTCTTAGATTAGGTAACACCTTAGGTGAATCCTCATTAGGAATTTGACCTTATGCATTGTAAGCTCATTTGATTATTTACTCTCTCACCAAGGCCACAAAATCCACTTGGATATGGTGGATAGGCATTGGTGTATTAGGGGAATTTGTGTGTGTGCTACTTGTGATGTGTTTTGTTTTACTTTTTACTTGGTGATGATTACAAGTATACTTATGGGATGATTTCCACCATCAAAATTGGTACAAAAGATCATTAAAAAGGATGGGACCTATGATGTAGTACATAATGCACCAAATTTCCTTTTCTATCTGGGATGGACTAAAAGAGGAGGTGTTAGCCACTCATTGTGGATGTGTTAGTCACTCATTTTTTGCATGTTAGTCACTCCCTGTATACTGGTGTAATTTTCCTAAGGTTTGTGCACATTAATATTTTGATGCCCTTGCTAGTGATGACATCAAGTAGTATGGGATGCTTGATTGTGTCATGGTAGGCTTATGTGATTATGAATTAGGTAGTGTGTTGATGCATGCAGTAGGTTACATCCATTTCCACTTTACGTGTTGTTCTTTATGTAAACATGTGATGAAATGTGTGGATTGTCACATTAGATATATGTGATGTATGCTCAAGTTATTCATTGTTGTATTGTGATGTACGTATGAGCCCATCACTAGTGTAATTGTGATGTGTGTATGAGCTAGTCATTATTGTAATGTGATGTACAGATGAGCCCATCACTAATGTACTTGTGAGTGTGTATGAGCTAGTCACTGTTGTAATGTGATGTATGTATGAGTTCGCTACTAATGTACTTGCATTATGCATATAAGCTAGTCACTAATGTACTTGTGATGTGCATATGAGATAGTCACGGTGATGTGTGTATGAGCTAGTTACTATTGTATTTGATGTGTACAAGCTAGTCACTTTGTGTATATGTGATGTATGCTTGAGACAGTCACTTTGTATCATCTTGGGGATTATGGTATGATATGACCCCCATGTATTTGTGTATATTTTTACACTAAGGGTTGGTAATGTCACTTGATGGAAAAATATTATCATTCTATTATAATTGGCTAAGTTTGTAACTTACACTTAATGAATATTCATGGTTTAAAGGTGAAATCAAATATCTCATACAAGAGGAGAGAACATGAACTCCCTCTAAGATTGGTGGGAAACTACGAAGCCTCTTATTTCCCCAAGGGGATACGTAGGCAAGGTCATCATGAATGAACCCTTGAGGTTTAGATCTAGGTTTGGAAGTGACCCTAACCTTGTGAGCTTACCACTTTCGAGTGTAAGCATATAGGTGGTGACATTGAGTTGTCACCACCATAGTGAATGAAGAAGTTACGACATTAGCATTTTGAAGCTATGTGGAGGGTGCATGGTCAATTAAGTTGGTACTCATTGAGAATTAAATAAAAAATGGTAGCAACCAAGGGGTGGTTGTTACATTATTCCTTTTGCAAGGAAAGAGTTATCTAAAAATGACAATTCCATTCAATTAGAAAGTGTTAATTGCATTGTGTGTAATGATTTATACTCGTAAAATATAGAGTTCTTAGTGAACATTCTCAAGGGCAATGTCTACATGAATAATTTCTAGTTCAAAAAGAGTTTCAAGGTACTCTAATTCAATGACCAACCTATGTTTTTTCTTATTCAATAATCTCAATAGTTAAAAGGGGGTGGCAATAACTCCCTTTACTCAATCCAAGTTTCCTCTACCCAATCTATCTTCACTCCTAAAACATATAGGAATGACATGCATTGATTGTGACAAGAAAAGTAAGATTTTCGTTGATTCCTTAATATGTGTGAATGTTGAGAATGGATGCTTAAGCATTCTTTGTTGATATGTATGCAGGATTTTGGATTTCTTTGAAAATTTTACTTTTCTTTATTATTGTGTTTGAATTGTATATTTGATGAAGTAAGTCTAAATCTTCTTCCAACTCAAAAGGAAAAAGACCTAATTTTTTTCATTTTTTCATTTTTAGTTACTTTTGTACTTTTAGGTCTATAATTCCAAAATAAAATTCTTAAACTATAATTTGCATGAAAGAAAACTAAGAACTACTTATTGGCACTTTTTTAATAATTAAACATACATAGCTACACATTATTTTCCCTTTAACAATCTAAGTGTGATAGTAGAAAAAGGCAAAAAAAGGCATGTACATGCAAGACAAACCTAAAATAAACTAATTTATTTGATTTTTCAATTAAACACTTGTTGCATTCAAGTTATCTTTCGTGATTTCAATGTTTGTATGTGAGAAAAATGATTGTTTTTGTTTTGAAAAGTTTTATGTTTATTTTTTTTGAATAAAATTTAGATTTGTTCTTAGTATTTTCTAAATCTTGAAAAAGAAATGCTAATCTTAAATATATTTTTCCCCTAGTTACTACTATTCTAAGCTACAAATAAATTTCTTCAAGTTTAAATATAATTAATTCTTAATTTATCATTAATATGCCTATAAATATAACAATCTAATCTATTTGATCCTTTAACAAATCAATCTAAATAAATTGCAGAAGATACTAAAATTTCCACACCTAGATATTGGATTTTTGAGGCATGTAATGTTAATACTATTGTGAAGTAATCCTCAAGGACCCAACTTTGTGTCTCTATCACGTATCTTCCTTGTAGGCTCTTCCTTCATGGTGGAAGATAGTGAATGGATTAAAGAGTTAGGAAAATGAAGAAAATAATAGATAGTATGGCTATTTTTGTCAAAATTATAAGTTGTTTGTATGTGAAAGATGTTGATTATAGAGATTTAAATGAGCCTAGAGACTATATTGTATTAAATGCTAGTAATTTTAATTGATTGATGAGCCTAGTGACCATGTATGAAGCTATTGGATCCCAAAAAGCCACAATAACCTATAAGAAACTATGGAAAAGCTTCTTTTTTTTCAAAAAGGAATAGTATTAAATCAAGTTGAGAATCATTGCAAATGCATCTAAGGGGTTATAAGAAGGAAAAGGTTCTGAAAAAGATGGAAAAAGCTAACCTCTTCCATGTTGAGTGCTCCTAGCCAACAAAGCAAAAATTTAAAAAAAGAAGGAAAGAATGAACCATACAAATAAAAGATGTTGAAAATAAAAAAGAGTGCAATCACCCATTTTTCAACATTTCATTTGCCATAGTGAATAGGTATTTGTTGAGCTAGACTTCTAATCATTTGGGTGTAAATTGATGAAAAAAGAAAGGAAAACACATCATTTAAAGGCCAAAAAAATAAAACTATAAATGTTAGAAGATGACAAAAGTCTAGTAAATGACCAAGTAGACATAAAAGAAGAAAATTGAGGAATCTTAAAGGCTAACTAGACAATTCCACCATGTTAGAATCAATCAAAATACTTTTATTTTTTCATGCCATGTAGGGTCATGTGTTGGGCCACTAGATTATAGTCAATAAATTTTGATATGTATGTCCATCCACTAGTGAGCACTTACAATAATGTCTTTGCCTATATTAAAAAAAAAATACATCTAACATGATAGTGTCAAAATAATGCAATTAAGAAGGTGATTTAGTAAAAAACAAATGCACAAATTCAATATTTGCATCTAAGATATTAATATAAAAATGATTATCAACATTAATAAATTAAATAAAAAATACCTTTGAACTTACTTCTTTTTTATAAAATCATTCAAAATCTTTTAAATTATCATACTTAGTTAATTAGTGAAAACTAAGTAACTAATCCTAAGACAAACATTTACAATCTTATTGACTAAGCACTGCATAAAATAATTCATAAAAATAAAAATATATTATTTTATAAATATTTGTACTTTTATAAGTCTTTGAATGCTTTAAAAGCCATGTACTAAAGTACTTAAAAATTTTATTAGAAAAGAAAGTGTGAACTCCCTTAAGATTGGAGGAGAATTTTGGTCATACTTGCTCTCAGATTGGGTGGATCAGAGCTTTCATAAACATTTGATAGGTTAAAATATTGCTATTACTAATGACACACAAGTCTAAACCAGTTTGAAAACCTTATGTCTACAGAACCCTGCACATATTGATCTTAGACAGAATATGATAAACTTTATTCCTTATCCAGATTACTAGCACCCACATCAACCACAAATCTGTAACGAACATCATTCTTATCCAGTCTTTCCATTGCTTCGTTCAAGTAGTCCATGCCCACAATCTCAATCTGGCATGAAACTTTCTTCTCTGCACAGAAATTGAGAGTTTCCTGTGTTTCCTCCATGCTGCCAATGAAACTCCCTGCTATGTTCTTCCTTCCTGTAATTTTTATTTAATTTATTAATAAGAATCCATATTGAGAACCCACTTGAAACCACAGACACCCAAAATGGATTCAACTACTTTCATTTGCATGGTCACTTGAAAACATAGGATACCATTAACTGTATGGGGTCTGGGATTAGCTTTAAAACAGGGTAGAGTTTCTAATGAAATAAATTTTTGAACAATAAAGCTAAGAAACTCACCGATGATTAAACCCCCAGAGAGAAAGGTGAATGGCTCCTTAGCAACCCCAAGCATAATCATTTTGCCATTGATCTTCAACAGGGAAAGATATGGTTCTATTGAATGCCATGCTGGAATGGTGTCTAGTATGTAATCCAAGCTCTCTGCTGCTACCTGCAGTACAGGTAGACATTAGATATGTATTAATGTGACAGAAAATCAAGAAATAAGTCACTCTATCCCTTAAAAGCAATTTAGCTTTGCTAAGTGTTGCTTGTATGGGATATTAGGAAAATGCTAGACATCAAACCAAGGAACCCAAAGAGCCTTACCTTCGGTAGGTGATGTTAGTATTAGAGAAAAACATCAACCTAGTAACTGCTTTGCCTTACTACCTAGGTGATGTTAGTATTATTATTAGCCATAAAAAGCATACCTGCATCTGGGTGGTGTCTTTGCTAACAATGTATTCGTCTGCACCAAGGACTTCAACTGCCTCTTTTCTCTTGTTATCAGAGGAACTTATAACAGTCACATGATGCCCAAGGGCCTTGGCAATCTTCACACCAATGTGGCCTAAACCACCCAATCCCAATATTCCACATTTCTTGCCAGGCTCTGTCATTCCAAAGTGCTTCATTGGACTGTAGACTGTAACTCCAGCACATAACAGCGGTGCAGCTTGTTCAAGGGGTAGACTTTCAGGGATATGAACCACAAACCTGCACCATCTCAAAAATTTATTGTTTTACACAACAAACTTAACTATGACTTAGGGAAGAACGGTCCTCCTAGACTACAAATGATCCATGTTAAATCAGAATAACAAGATATTGTAGAATCAAGATGTAATAGTAGGATTCTGTTGCTTAAGAGGAGTGAGTAATCAAAATTTTGAACTGAAGCAGAAAAGAGTACACAGATCTAATAGTTGTAACATAAGATTTCAAGAAAAGTGAGACAATCTAAATAATTGAACAAATCATAATAGATTATGCAATATAAGAAAAAAGTAAAAGCATATAATTTCAATTCCAACATGCACACAATGGGTTGCAGAAAAGTGGGAGAGTCTAAATAATTGAACAAAGCAAAATAAATTATGCAATATATGAAAAAAACATCTAATTCCAATTCAAGATACACATAGTGGTTGCAGAATTAGTATCTAATGGTGGCGAATGAATCTGAAGTAGAAAGAAACTGTAAGGTGTATAAACACTGACTTTAATAAAATAGAAGGTAAACAAATTTCCTTTTTATTTGCCCACAATTAGGTGATTTCAGACTAACAAATAAGATTAGTTATTGAAATCACAGATCCTACAGTCCCCTTCAGTGTAATAAGGAACTTTAAGAGGGTACCTATATGCTATCTTTATCTCTACAAATTAAATATTCAGAATGTTTTTGTCTGAACATTGTCAAAGTCGTCTTATCTTTTATCTTTACAAGATACCCATTGGTGAATCAATAAGTGATAGTGGTGACCCAGAAGTGAGTAAAGATAAACCAATTAATTGCACTGAAGCAGAAGAGAGTGTAAGGAACGTAAAACAAAACCACCACAGAGAAAGACTTACATCTGATCAACTACCATGGCACTTGAAAATCCTCCCTGTGTAGGCTTGCCATCAGGAAACACATCATTGTAGGTCCAAATCTTCTTATTGCAATACTGTTCCATTTTTTCATCACAGGCTTTGCAGCTCTTGCATGATCCAACAATACACCCCACACCCACACGCTCTCCTATCTTGAACTTCTCCACTTCCTTGCCAAGTTCAGTCACAACCCCCACCACTTCATGTCTGTTCCACAAGAGCCGTGAACGCAATTATTACAAGAACAGGAAACCACAAAAGTGAATATAACATGGATCATGGTAGTCACTAGGATGTAGGTAAACATATTTACCCAGGGACCATGGGATAACGAGATATTCCCAAGTCGTTTCTCATCTGATGCAAATCAGTGTGACAGATGCCACAATACATAACTCTGAGCACCACATCTTGGGGTCCTGGGTTCCTGCCATATATATAGCATTCTATTGTGAAAGATCATGGAATATATCATCAGTGATAACAGTAAGAAGTAGTATTTCCCACCTGAGTTTGTATTTGTAGGGAGACAAATGGGCAGAAGAGTCTCTTGCTGCCCACCCTGTAATGCATTTTTCAAGCTCCACGCCGCCCATGACTATCTGTTAAAAACTTAAAGTAGCTCTTAAGTATAGAATGTATATGTAGATTACCAGATATGCTTCTTGCTATGGAGGGAATCATAAGTTTATATAGGAAAATTTGCCTCATATAAAATCATTTATATGAGGGTCCACATTTGGATATAATAGAGTATTTTTAATGTTTACAAGGTCAAAGATAGTCTATGGGACACAAACTCTGTCATTTTTGTTTTTTGAAGTACTAATTTTCTGCTATTCAATTTGATAATTAGCTCCTCTATTCTCTCAACCATCTCCTTGCTGAATAGATCTTGAAATGAAGTTGTTGCTAAATTACTCGTGTGCTTGACTAAGATATCACTGTAACCTTTACATTCCAAAATAAAGTGCTTTTTCTGTTTCTAGTATCACAGCTATGCAAAACACATAAATTCTCTCTTCCCATACCTCTTTTGCCCTTTTCCATCTATGTGTTTCACACTGAAGACAATGTATGGTAGCCCTCAATTGGGCTATGAGGATCTTTGCTTTCCACGGAATATTAGCCTCTAAATAGACCTTTTGCTAATGATTAGAAGTGGGGTGGGGTTAAATTTCTCAAGGTAATATTTCTTCCTTTTTGCTAATGTCTTATCCTGCATATACTTGTGAAACTTATCTATGACAAATGTCTTTATCATTATTAGGACAAGCATTTAAGTGAATGTGTCATTTGCTCATCCACCTACAATTTTGCTTCATCCATGACTCCTTCCTTTCATTCAAGATTGAATTTTCCTCCATCCACTTAGTTTTTTCAGATATCTTAAAAAACACACCATAGCAATGGCTTCAATAGGAATTGCACTTGTTTCAACTAGAAGAATCTCTTAGGGGACCAATGTTTTAAACTTGATTTTGCTTGTGAGCATGCATTTTTGGATACTCTCTAGTTGCATCCATTTGGTGTATGAAGTGTTGCTAACCCATATTTCACACCTGTAAGAACCATCGAAATTACTAGTAGCCCAAATAAAGTGTAAATAGTTTTCCAATCCCATAACCTTGCTTTTGTACATTAATTTTGAAGGGAAAAAATTCTCTCCACCCTCTCAAAGTTCTCTTTCTGCTACAAGTTTCCCAACTAAGCTTGTTGTTGAAGCCATCCGAAGGTATTTATACTCTGGATTATTTCCTCTAAAATACTTACTTCAAAATAAAAGTCAAACTTATTCATTTTCTTTCTATTGGAGAAGATCATATCCATTATTGTATCACTTAGGGAGATTTTGGGGTGATGTGACTTACACTTCTTAAAATGCTTGCTTGTTCATATATAAATGGTATCCAATATTTTTAGGGAAAATAACTGATAGTTGTGTACTTTTATTAGGGAGAGGTCCAATAGTAGAGTGGGTATTAGTAGTTGTGATAGTACTTGTATATCTAAAGTTCAATGTTTTGAATAGTATAGTATTATTAGTTGTGAGAGAGGACTCAATAGTTAAACTCCCAATTCTAATAATGGAATAAAATGTGTCTGTTATAATTCAAAGCAACAAAGAATATCTTATTGACACTAACAAAACATGACTTAATTATGCACAAGTATTAATTTTTGACATACAAGTATCGGCACAATTTTTTTGGGATCTATTGTGACACTTGAAGACATGTTAATGGCATAAGTTTGGGTTGTCATTATGATGGTAAAAAAATTAAATTTTCCACATCCTTGTATACTTAGGGATATAATTTTTTAGTGCCAATATTGTACACACATTGTAATTTGAACCAATAAAGTTAGGGTTCACCACTATTAGGACCTCTTTCCTAAGGGTTCATATAAAGTTTCAAAACTATAGAATGACACATAATTGTATGATAAATTCATCTACCACCTTAGCACCTCAAGCTTCTTCTTTGTAATGGTGAAAATTGTATTGTATTCATGCTTTTTTCTTTTCCTTTCAATTTTTAATATTTTGGATATATTTTAATTAGATGACTTAAATGTAATAACTAGTTTATGTTGAATGCACAAGACAACTAAGAGGGGGGGCTGAATTTTTTGTACCTTAAAACTTCAAAACCCTCATACACATTCATATTCACATTAATACAATTAACCCTTAATTTGTTATGATGATTTAGCATGAAAGGAAAATAATAGAAATTGAAACAAATCAACACCATGCATAAAGGAACACTAGATTTACATGGAAAACCCAAGATGGGAAAAACCACAATGAGGATTAGCTCACAATATAAAGTAATATCAATACCGAATACAATAGGGCTCACTATTGGAGGGCTCACTACCCAAAAAAGGAAAGGCTCACTACCAAAGGCTCATTGCCAAAATAGAAAAGAAGATAGAGAAGAGTGTTACATAGAGAAATCCATCTCCATGCAACAAAGAAGTCCACCACAATATCACAAACACCTTCATGGCATAGCTGAAGAATTTTAGATACCTTTTGCTCACTGCATCCAACAATCTAACACATGAAAGCTCACATTGCACTTTCCAAATTCGCACCCTAACACTCTGCAATTCACATCATTCACATCATCCTTGTCTATCTTTGCATTCCTCAACAACTCAACTTATATTTCTATTATCTTCAACCTTGAAAACATTCTCCAAGGTCGGCTATGCACCTCAACCGTGCAAATTCAAATAAAGTCAGTAGCAAAACACTTTTGTGGTGGATATAAGTGAAGGAAGACCACACCACTCCTTATCTGGGACCCAAATCTATAACACCATGTTATAACATGCTTCTACAACCAATAAACATCCACCGCAATTAGTGTAAACACCATTAAAATTTTATGTACACACTTCCTTTGATTCAAAAACAACTTGTGGACAACAAATGTCACCTGAACACAATCTAGAATATTCCACAATTACCCTTAAATCCAACAAACTCCTTCACAACAAATTTTACCTAAAGAATGTACACTCCCAGTACATTCAGACAATTCTGCCAAACACTGCAACTTAAGAAATTGACTTCCGAAGCACCAAACCTTGAACAACTTCGACTGAAGAAAGATACCAACATATCATCACACCTTCAGATCTGCAAGACCTGAAACCAAACTATGGAGAAACACAGAGCAAAAACATTTCTCCCAAACACCTCTACAATACACTGTTCACATATTGGTGAACACAACTTCTTTTGCACAATAATCTAGCACACCAAATACTAAATACAACACCTCTGATGAATATATATGAAATTCATAGGAAAATCTTGAAAATAGAAGAAATGTGAAGCAAAACTAAAACACTACTCTTCAACTCAGAAGACACTGCAACTCACTATTTCCTCTTTTTATCAAATTTTATCAAAAGCACTTGGAAACCAAGCACTAGGAACACATCCTCATCATCTCCATCACTTCCTCAACCATAGAAAGAAGCTTTATCAAAGAAAAAATAGAGGTTGACACTAAAGTAGCTTATTAATGAAAACATAATGCAACTAATCAAAGCATCAATCATCATAGACACCACATGATCTTGCAACAATCTTCTTCTCATATAGTTGACACCAATGACAACACAAACTTGTTGACATCAATGACAACACCAACTACACATACTTGTAGAATTCCCCCCCTTTGTCATTGATGGCAACACATGATGTGAAAAACCATCAAAGTCAACAACTGTGATCCATACCTATTTCTTTTTCTCTTTTCTCATTATTCACTCTCCCTCTCAACTTATCTTTTTCACATGCTCTTCACTATTCTCTCCCCCTTTCTCAACTGACAACTAAACATTTTTCACATGATTCTTTCTCCCTTAACCACCTTTTTCACATGACTCTCTCCCCCTTTGACATCAATGGAAAAGGACCAAAGATTTGTATTACTTATGTTTCTCCTTTGGCATCAATCAACCTTCTAACAACTATTCTACAACTTCTATTTCTTTATTGCTCAGTATACTCCCCCTTAGGAGCACACACCATATTGCACCAATTAGCAACCACTGCATAATGACAACACACACTCCCCTTGACCGCAACAAAAAATAATGTTACTACCTACTCCCCCTAAGAGGTAGCCACCAACATCAGTCCAAACCAAAGAAGGAATCTTGAAATCCACTAGACTTATACATATCCTTATGCATGTAGTCCAAAGAAGGAGAGGCAATAACCCCCAAATTCTCCCAAAGATACTCAAATGTATCCTTAAGAAGAGCTCCTTAGTGAATATATCAACAACTTGATCCTTTGTAGGCACATACTCAAGCTTCACTTCATTCTCTACAACCTTCTCTCTCAAAAAGTGATACTGGATTGAGATATGTTTTGTCCTTGAATGTATTATTTGATTCTTTAAAATATTGATAGCACTTGTATTGTCATAGAAGATAGAAAATCGTTCATCATATACCACCCTAATATCCTTCAATATTTGCCTCATCCACAACACTTGTGGTGA